>JAOWBB010000435.1:2255-46184 GCA_028565995.1 Ricinus marginatus | reverse complement strand
ATTGATATTACATGTTCTATAAACATTAGTAGTTTAAAAAACATAAAAAAGTTTATCTTATAAAATCCATATGTTATCATAGAGATGAAAATTTAGACTTATTAAATTCTTTCGGAATATAACATTTATGTCTCGTATGTGCGAAATTAAAAGACAATGTTCTGATCTTGTATAAATATAAGTTTCATGAGAAAAGTTCTATTTAGGTGGGCGTCTGCGTAGGGCGTTTCCCTATTAATGGCTCTGCAGTAAAGAAAAAAACCTGCGGCTCTAGCGAAGAACTTATACAGAAAATGTGGGTAAGCGTTCGCGAAAATAATGGGATAATTGTAAGTATTCTATAGAAAAATAACTATTATTAGTAAATCAAATTTTTAAATCACAGTGATTGATTTTTCTGATTAATATCTAGGTTTTACTCATGTTAATGATGATTAAAACTCCTATTACTGATGCTGATTCAATCCGAGCTCTAGCTTGTAGAGCCTTAGCAGGATTGGCTAGATGTGAGAAAGTGAGGCAGATTGTTAGCAAGTTACCCGTGCTCAGTAATGGGTCAATGCAAGGTGAAAAAAAATAAGTCATTTAAAACTCTCCGTTAATTTTTTAAAACATTTTTTTTGTTAGTATAATGGAAGAAATTCAGTTTTATTAGTTAACTAAAAAAAAATTTCTTTCAGTGTTACTAAGAGATCCGATATTGCAAGAAAAAAGACAAGAGCATGTACAGTTTCAGAAATATTATTTGGAATTAATAGAGCATATTACAGGAAAAAATCAGCCAACTGCCAGTGATGATATTTCACTACCAAATATACACAGAGCAAATGTCGTGGCTCAGACAAGAATCCAGTATAACAAAAGTCAATTATATCAGCTAATTTATCAACAGTTAATGCAAGATGGTTTGCAAGAAGCAGCAGCTGCTTTACAAAAAGAGGCAAATATAAGTCCTCCTCCAAAACAGCAACCTACACTTCACCTTAAAAGTAGTCCTATTCCTACAAGAGTGAGCATCTGAGCCAAAGGGCAATAAAACTTTAATTCTAATTAATTGTTGAAAGTCTCCCTTTTAAGTTTTTAAATATTAATGAATTTTTTAAATTATTTTCTTTCTCAGTCGAGAAGCAATGTGTTCACTCCTAGAGCTCTAACATTTTCAAATCATTCTCCGGTAAACTGTTCCACAACAACAGCAAGTTCGTCTACAACATATTCTGTTGTTAGCACTTCGCCACACATAAAACTGAATTTAGTTAATTCAAGGTAAAACCTTTTACTGATTTTCAAATAACTATCAAATTTTGTTCCGCATATTTCTTATTTTAAATTTTACTTTCAGAAAGGATAAAATGAGCCCAAGTGTACCTAATTCTTATTCCATGAATAGATCACTTCAAAAGCAAACAAGTTGGGATTCTTCGCAATTGGCCACAATGGTTTCGCCGACATTGCACATGAAAACACCACAGACTATAGCAAATACCTTCAATCAGACTGACAGGATAACTTTAGATTCTATAGTAACCGAATATTTAACAAATCAACATGCATTATGCAAGAACCCGATGGTGACTTGTCCACAATTCAATTTATTTGTGTAAGTAATGTTTTTTATTCATAGGGAAGAAAATTCATTGAATGTCAAATATGAATGAGATAATTTTTTTTACTATAAAACACTTCATATTTATTTTCTATTAACCCAATTTTTAAATTTTAATTAAAAATTTATGGTATTTAAAAATGTACAAAATTTAGTATTTCTTTAGAATTAAAGAGAATAAATTTTCAGTTTTTTTTTACTGAAATTTTTTATCTGAGTTAGACAGATAAAACCTTTCTGAGTTAAACTATTGTCTAGATAAATTAGTATTCATATGAAAAGTTATATAATATTGAATTTTAATTTGTTGATTTTCATAATTTTCTCTTGTAGGCCCCATAGATGTCCAGATCCCAAATCAAAAAATATAATTCCTAATAATTTTACGACCCGTTTCCTACGGCGTCAAACAGGATTCAAAGCTAGTAATAGAATGGACAATAGATTATCGCATTCAAGATTTTGTCCGGTCCGAACATTTAGGTTGAATGAAGAAGATGGATTTTTTACGTGCTGTGAATTTTTACCTTGCGGACGATTAATCGCCATGGGTACACATCAAGGAGAAGTTAGACTCTATAACTTGCATACTGGAGCGGTAAGCTAAATTTAACATAGAATGACAGAAATTTATTTTCAATAATTGTTCTTTTATAAATAAATAATTAAAAATAATTTTCACAAATTATAGTTCTTTACATGTTACGAAAACGAACCTCTTCTTATAATCAATTTTGCAAATTTTTTTAATCTTTAATATTCATTTTTAGGAAGAAGCTTCAGATCAGTGTCACGATTCATATTTATATAATATTGAAACCAATAGGAAAGGAGATTTAATGTTAACGTCATCAATGTGGAGAAAGCCACTTTCAGCGTTATGGGGAATTAGCTCTATGTTTTACATGAAGTAAGAATGATTTGAATTAATAGCCTTCAAATTGTTTATGAGGAGTTGGTATATTACTGAAACTTCAACATAATTATCTGTTAATATTTGTATTAAGAATTGAGATTCATCAATTGTAATATAACATTATTATTTTAAAATAATTCCAATGAATTATTTAACTTTTAAAAGAGGAAAATTGCCAAAAAAATTAATTTTTTACAACAAGCTTTATAAAATATAAAATCTTTGCAAATGATTTTCATTTTCAGACAACCCCTGGTTGAAGAAGAATATGCCGAATTTAGTAAAGTGAACCAAGATAGAATTGTAGGTACCAAAGCATCAACTGCAACGGTGAGTGTTAAATTTTTTGAAGGTTCTCATATTGCGGCTAATTTTAAATCAATTAATAATAAATTCTTGATTAAGTCGCATATTTAACAATCATTTTTCAGATTTATGATATAGAGACAGGATCCAAAATATTAACATTATCTCCAAGATTGTCTAATACTTATTCCAAAAATAGGGCGACATATAATCCTACGGATGAGCTTATTCTCACAGATGGAGTTTTATTTGATGTAAATTCAGGACAAGAAATACATAAGTTTGACAAATTAAACTCTGTTTTATCAGGAGTTTTCCATCCTAATGGCTTAGAGGTAAATTTTCATATATTGTTTGTATATGTATAAGTCATTGTAATCGTAAGCTTTTTTTCCATCAAAGATAAAGAAATTTAACATTCACTCTAGCATACATCACTACAATTAGCTTGTTTAGGATTCCTGCTAATTACAATTCTATCTCTAAATTGCACAAATGATCAAAAGTGAATAATTAAAAATTAATATTCATGATAAATATACACTAATTGGAACATTTTATTTAATCATTTTAGTATATACAAAATAAAATAAAGAAAATAGTATACTGAAAAGGCATTACTATCATTTATACCGATTAGAATTGAAAAAGAAATAATTTTTATATCATTGATTAAAGATATCAACATTATGATTGTTCTCAAACTGTGTGAATTTTGTGAATTTTATGAATACTAATACAAAATATGCAAATTATAAGTAGTTTTCATTAGAGAGAATTTTTTTAAAATAATTTTTTAAATTTTTAACTTGAATTAGAATTTAATCATCTTTTTGAAAGATAAACTAATTCTAGTCAAATAATGTTCGATAAATAAATATTTTTATATCTTACTTTGATCAAAAGTTTTATTTTTAATAGTTAAAATAAATTTAATTATGTGAATCTTGAATTATTTGAATTATTAGGTTTCAATTATATGAATACAGTATGTTACCAATTTTTTTCTTAGATTGTATCAAACACCGAAATCTGGGATCTTCGAACTTTTCACTTGTTAAGAACTGTAGCAGTTCTTGATCACCAGCACGTTCTATTTTCTACACCAGAGAGTGCCCTATATACCTACAGCTTCGAACAGGAAAATGATGAAGATACAACATATGAATCCTCTTTTAAGACCTTGGACTCCAGCGACTATTCTAGCATAGGTGAGGAAATGCTTAGAAAAAACTATCAGTGGGAGATTGAAGATGGTTCGGGCTTAAAAAAGTATAAAACCGAGTTAAAATTTATACGAATTTTTTTCATTAATGTAAGTTTTTTAATCGATTTTAGCTACGATCGAAGTAAAAAAAAGCGTTTATCATATGGCGTGCAATAAGTGGGACACGCAAATAGCAGTTGTCGAAAATGTAGGCGAATTCCATAGGGTGCAGGAATCATTCGTACGCCTGTATGATGTTGGTAGGCGAAGAGATACGGAAGATGATGCGGTAAATTTTTTTAATCTAATTTTAACTCTCGATTACTCCGATAATACAGAAATTCAGTATTTAAATGTATGACTTTTTTTTAAAGGAAGAAGAAGAGGAAGAGGATGAGATGGAGGGCAGCGAGGATGGTTCTAATTCGCAAAGCGGTTCAGACAATGATGACAATACCGAGCACGGTAAGTACAATTTTCAGTAATTAAAAATAATTGCTTATTGCATAATAATTCAACTCTAATTTCGATCTGTTGATTATTTGAAAATTGCTGTGGCACTTAAAATTTTTTTAATAGGATTTATTACAAAAAAAATTAAAAAAAAGGGAAAATTTGCTTTATTTTTTATGCAGAATAAAAATTTTTAAAAATCTGTCCTCGCTCACTCAATATTTAAAAATAACGAACTTTAATAAATTTTAACAGTCAAAATGATAATTCATTTGCTGTATGAAATTAAATAAAAAATTCTTTTCCGTTTATTTTTTTCATTGCTTCAGATCGTTATGCGAAAAGATGACAAACTTGAATTTAGGCGCTATGCTTATCGATTTCTCAGCCTCATCTTCATTAGATGATATGACAATTTTTATGAATTCAAGTTTAAAGTTATTATAAATATGTGCATTATAATTTTTTTAAGCGATAGGTAAACTCATATAATGAACAGATAACTGAGATGAATAATTTGTTCGGGCATTAAGAATAAAGATGAAACAGGCAATTTAAGAATTATCTATTTACTTGTTTCTCATGACCTAAAAACTTCATTCACACGCAATACTCATGTTTCATTTGATCTGTACATAGTATTTCTCTTTCTCAATGGATGAGTAAATAAATTGTTAAGTAATAGAAACAGAAGCTTCTCAAAATTCTATGCATGGAAGAATAATTTAAATGAAATATTTTAGAAAATAACGGTGAAAATAATGGGGAGGAAGGTAACCTGGAAGATTTGCTAATTGAGGAGGGCGACAACAACGAAGATGAGGACGACCCCGAATTTGTCATGCTAGATTCGGTAATGAATTCAGATGGCGATAGCAGTACCGAAGGCTCCGACTTGACTTCCGCTTCCGATGACATTGATTTACTCTGAAACATTATCAGGTACACTTATTTTAGAATTATTATTTTAAAAAAATAAAAAGAAATTCATGTACAAAAACCGAATTTATTATCAAATCAGAGACTTCCTTTTTCATTTGAGATCGGCGATATGAAAATTAACTATTTGAATGTATATATTAATATGTATTCATATTTTTGTAAAAAGAAAATGTTTTCTTTGTAATACATGTCTGATAGTATATTTTTATTGCGCAGCAGATAATGAATATAAACGTTATATTGTTGTGGTCGCAGTTTTTTTTGTTGCAACACTTTATGTCCAGGAAAACATTTTTCTCTCTTCATTGGAGAAAATCGAAGAATTTTTATAAGTTTTGATGATGCTCACCATTCTAAGAGTTGACATATTACGATCTTGGTGTAATCCAGTTGCCATCGGCAGCTTTTTTTCAGATAGAGACCAAAATAAAAAATAAAATTTTCAGATGGGACGAAACATACTAATACTACTATATACCATAGCTAATATAATAATAGCTTTAATTAAATTTTTATTAAAAATCATTGAAAGTGATTACACTTATAGAGATTAACTTTAAGAAGAAAAATTAAACCTAAAATTAATGAACAACTAACGAAACAGTGTTCATTTATATAGATATTTCTTATGTTAACTTATTAGAATTAGTTAATTAATAACTTATTAGAATGCCACAATTTAACGAGCTTAGTAATGAATGAATTTCGAAAAATTTAATTCGCAACAAAATAAAGGAAGTTGCATTTGATTATATTTGAAAAACAAATTTCAAGAGGCAGAGCTTACTGATTAATTGTGGAAGTGAATTTGATTTAACTGAATTAACTAATTTCAATTTTAAAACGTTTTCTCAAAATAAAAAATTTTACCAAGATATTAAAAATGTGATTTTTTAATTTCCACATGTGGCATCCCTGAGAGGCCCTGCACGTCCCTGTTCGGACCCACTAAATACTCCTGGATCTGTCTTCGGTTCCACGCCCGAACATTTGGTTTTCATTTCCACAAAGTGCCCGGAGCACGTGCAGTCGTCCCTGTCGCGATCCTTTCGTGGTTTTCCCGCGAATTTTCCCGTTTCCCCACCGCTGCCGAACGAGCAATTTTCACTCCAACGTCCGTTTTTTCCGTTGTGTTTCAGCTTCGTCCGTTTATGGTTCCGTTAGAGAGCCACACGAGGATTTTATCGCTCGGTCCAATGACTGGCAATTAATGGCCCGCAAGTGTAGCTCATCTTCGACATTCCAACGCGGTCTATGTCTGTTTTTTTAAATCTTTTATTTCTTTTTACATCAATATATTCAACGGCATAACTTTTCGATTTTGATTTCGGTTGTTATAAAAAAAGAAAAAAATGTGAAGCGTCACTTAGAAACTAGAAACTTGTACGTTTTATACTTATCATCGGCAGTATTTAACTTGCTAACATTGCAGTGCTTATCGAGGTGAATTTTTGTTTTCGCATGTTGGCAACGAGTGTTTCATTGCAATTTTTTAAATAAGACTTATTTCATTAGCGGCAGACGTCAAGGGAATCAGTGTATTTTATAAGAATCCTTTGTATGAAAATAAATACAATTCCTCAGAGGTTAGATTAATTTTTCTTTTTTCTTTTTAACCTTGAGCCTTGTGCCCTCAGCAGCAGTGAATTTTTCGAACGGCTCGGTTGATGTTTTGGTTGCGGAAAAAAACCGAAAACTTGGTTTTTATTTGTTTTATTCTGCTGATTGTAGTGAACGAAGGAGGTATCGGACTCGAAATGGAATTTAAGACGAAGTTTCTGTTGGGAGGTGGCAGGTTTCTTCCGTCGAAGAAAGGCAAAATGGAAAGGTGCGAATCACGTTAGAGAAAAGTTGTCGATGTGGTGCGAAAGCGGAATTTTGTCAATTTGTCGCCGCCTCGAAGATTTCACGACATGAAAATGTCGCCTCTGTGGTTCTCCCGTGGGGAGGTCTCATCACTCGGTTATTTAATGCGTGCTGCAGGGGGGGGGGGGGCGGAGCTCACTTCCGACTGGAACAACCGGCAGCGGAGGTTCCTTTAAGTTACGCTTTCCGGGAGGTCGGGCTCTCCGGTCAAGCATCATTACGATGCTTTTACCCGGGGCAGAGAGTTCGTCCGAGGTTCGGCCCGTCTTCGACGTGAACCCCGGCGTTCTGGATGATTTTCAGATTTCCTGGCGAACCTGAATCCACCTTTTCGCCAAACGCAACCGTCACTGCTCGAATGGAAAGCAAGATATTCGTTTCTTCTGAATGCCCGCCGATGTCACACATATTACACCGCAATTTTAGCCGCTCGGGATGTCGGACCTTGGCTGTCGGCGAACCTCGAGAAAGAGCTTCGATCGCGGGAAATGATTGCTTCGGCGCCGTTCCGGCAATTTCCTGCATTTCGATTTTCGTTCCGGCAAGAATGGGACTTGCGAATGCTGCGGAAGACGGCCCAAACCGAGGAGAGAATGCTCCGAACCTTTTTTTCCGCCTCGGACGAAAGCCCAGCCTCGGTAACGTCAAACTGTATGCGCTGCACAAACAAAACGGGATCACTCAAATGCGTACTTAGATTCCGCAAGAAGGCAACCGGAAGCCGTCGGTCTGTCCCGATATGTTGCCGAGAGAGTGCCTGGAGGTCCGAACGTGAGGATGGGCGACAGAATTTGAGGTTTCACGTTTAATCTGCAGCATTGCCGGGAGAAGGAAAATTCAAAAATTCCTGGGTAAAATTTCTTCCTTTTTCTCGTGTTCGGTTTCGCCGTCTTTTGCTGTCGGCAGGTTTCCATATTCCGAGAGGGACGATTCAAGCGTTTAAAATGATGGCATTTCACCGTTCTGATTTGTCATGGTGGGTTAGTGGTCGGTTTTATGCCGTAAAATGGGATTTTATTATTTTCTTCAATAAACGTAAAGAAAAAGAAATGAAACTGTTGAAAATGTGTACACGCGAGTGAAAATGGTAATGGATTTATAATGGGGACATGTAATTGAAAAATTCCAAGCGAATTAATCGGGCCCCGTTTTACGCGTTCGCGATCATTCTTCGGGAAGTCTTTAGTTGAAATCCTGCGGTGCTTTGATTTTTC
Source organism: Ricinus marginatus (assembly GCA_028565995.1). Lineage (NCBI taxonomy): Eukaryota > Metazoa > Arthropoda > Insecta > Psocodea > Ricinidae > Ricinus > Ricinus marginatus. The sequence continues at coordinate 37,674 of JAOWBB010000435.1, read as the reverse complement.
GACGGCTTCTTGGGGGCCATGTCACTGCGGGATATTTTGCTAATTTTTCTTCTGCCACTGTCTGCGGTCACTGCTCTTCCTCAAGTAAGTACTCGTCCGTTGGCGGAACTAATTCAACCGTCCACGCCGACGGACTTCGGACGGTTTTCCGCGACTCGCATTTTCCTTCATTTGCATGCGAAAGTTCCGAAAAAGCACAATCGACATTTCATTTCCGTCACATTTTTCGTATTTCAATTTTCGTCCGGATGTTTGGGGCTGGTACTTTTTACTTCGCAATCGGGAATGATGATGCCCACGTTTCCCAAAACGCGGAATGCATTTTAGGTCTAATCAAAAAAGTCCGAAAAACTTGAATCGGTTTGAGAAAATGCGCAAGAACGAACTTGGGTTCGGCAGCTCTCGAACGTTCCGCTTCGGTTTTGGGGCGACTTTTTCATTGCGGGGGACGCCCGCGAGCTTTTGCTCCGCGAATCGCCCTCTGCATTCTGTTCCGAATGCTTTGCCATCCTCCGCGGTCGTGCGACAGAAGCCGAGTGACAAGTCGAGACGGATGCCGAATGCAAAATCGCGTTCCCGTCGTCGTCGGCAACGACTTTTATTCGATCATTCGGGATCTGTCCCTGGAACGGAAAGAAAACCCAAAATGCTTTCGCGAATTGCGTTTTGGATCAACCAGCAGCGGGCCCTTCGGCCTCTCGACGCCCAAAACGCAATCGCAAGGGAGCCTCCGTGGGTCTTCCGGCCGGGCTCCTCCACTCGCGTCACTCGCTTCTTGCCGGAAGAGCTGCCGACTCCCGCCTGCAGCGATTATCCTGCAGAAATGAACGGGGACGGGTAATGGAGAAAGAAAGTTCAGGTTTTGCAGATATCACCGTTGGCTGTAGAAAAAAAGGTTAAATTCCGGGCTGATGTCGGTCACCCGGGAATTGGGCAATGCAATTTTTCACTGGATCAGGTTTCGTTGCCCTTTCGTTAGGTTAAGTTGCACTTGTCTGGCTGCCGAATCGAAACGACCCGATTTTAATGTGCAACACGCCTTCGAAAGGGCAGATTCGAGTCGCGGGCCCCAAAATCTGGACCTTTTCGATGCTGCCTTCCACGTTTTATGAATGTCAAATGTTTATTTGCAGAACTACAAAAGTGGACGCAAAAATGTGGTAGTGAAACCATCCGAATGTAATTACTGCCTTTATTATTACGACACTGGAAATTCACCGTATCAGTTACTTTGGTATGTTTGCTTCGTGATTGTACAGACATTTGCGCATCTATCTGAAGCATTCGACACGTACGCGAATGCAATTGCTTTGGATGGCATTTTGCACGTAAAGGCACTTTTCGGTATATGCAAGGTGAAAATGCATTCGTGCCTTTTATCCGTCAAAAAATAAGAATTTTGTTTTTTCCCCAATATCTTTTAGTCCAGAGGACTGACTGACTCGAGAATTTTCCGCCATTGTACTGATGAAGTATTTTTCGCCAGGGCCATATCCGCAGATTTTGACCTAAAACTTTCTGCCTCGATCGAAGAAGATCTCCTTTTTGATCCAGATGACTTAAAGCATGCCGAAAAAACGTTCTCGAAATACTGCGAAAAACACTGTCCCGTCAGCAGAAGATCGCCCGTGGTTTGGCAAAATGGGGAGGCCTCGGACCCCGTCGTAGGCAAAGTAACAGGTAACGGATTTTCCACCGTCCGGGGCGGAAGTACCGACGAAGGGCAGGCATCCGTTAATTTTTTTTACGTTTTTCAGACGAACCGCCAACAACCGAAACCGCCGCGCCCGCACTGAAAAAAGCCGAAGACGGTGCCTCTTCGGGTGCGGCAGTTTCCAGTCACGACAGCGACCAGCTCGGTGGCGGCGGCAGTGCCGCCCTGACCGGCAGCGGCGCGGCTCTCATAGGAGCCGGGCTCGGAAAAGGAGCCGACGTGGAGGGAACCATAACTCCCGGAGCAAGCGGAGAGGTGACTTTCAGCGGGGGAATCAGCAAGGGAGGCTATCTCGCGGCGGCAATATCGGACGGAGGAGCCGCTTCCGGCGCGTCGAGCGTCGACGACTTCGGCACCGGAACGATCGGGGCTTCGATTGCCGGCGGAGGATCGGCCTTCGGTCTGACGGGCGGTCTGAACGCCTCCGCCAGCGGCAGCTTCGTGCAGAACGCCGAAAAAGGTTTGGCCTCTGCTTCGATTTTCGCAAAAGACGGCTCCGGCGGCGGCGGAATTACCGGAGTGGGAAAAGGAGTGGCGGGTTCGAGTTCCGCTTCGACGAACCAGTCCAGTCAGGACTCGGGGGTGTCGCTGACGAGCAAGGAACTGAACGCCACCATAACGGGCGTGTCGGTGACAGACGAAGCGTCGGTGTCCGGATCGGGGACCGTGGAAAGCGTCGCCGGTTCCGTGGCCTCGTCCGGGGGCAAGGCATCCGTTGCGGGCATCTCGGGAGTGGCGGCCGCCAGCAACGCCTTCTCCGACTTGGGAATGACGAATGCGTTTTCCAGCGAGGGCGGCAAAGGAAGCGGGTCCATCGTGTCGGGAGATGCCGCGGCTAGCGCCGTGGCTTCCAGAGAGGCAATCGCTGCCTCAATTAGCGGAGATTCGGGGATGGGCATCGGATCCTCGATAACCGGAAACGGAACGGCCAACGGAGCCGTAAACAACGGAACCGTCATTGCATCGGCGTCGGCGCAAGGCGAGAGCCTCGCCTCGAGCGTTTCATCAACCGGAAAAGGCGTCGCAGGCGGCTCCGGAAGTTTGAACAGCGGAGTTTCCATGGGCGTTTCCAATAAATACGGAGCGGCTTCGGGGTCCGCAACGGGAAAAGGAGCATCCGTCGCGACATCCACGGGCAAAAGGGCATCGCTGATGCTCGTCAGCTCAAAAGACAAGGGAACACTCGCAACTGCCATCGGATCAAGGTTCTTACAAGGAGGAGCATCAAGAAAAGTAAAAATACTAAGAAAACACTGCGACAAAATATTTTGCTTGAGATATCCACGTGAAATGTGTTGCGAGTAGATTTGTTTTCCGACGCGAGACGACTTCAGAAAACATTTTTGCATCAATTTTTTCGTCAGCAAATCCAAAATCGAGCCGTGCAAAACAAATCCCGAGCACCGTCGAAGAACCCGCGAGGGCCGCGCACTTTCACATGTTTTCCGTTTTCACGAAGTTAAACTAAAAATTAAATTTCAGCTTGTGCTGCAGTTTTGATTTAAAAAGGATAAATTACACTCGCCCGTGATAATCAAGTCAAAAAATATTTTGTTAATTAACCTAAAATGACATTTTACCGTTCTCAAACGGTACGAGAGTTATGAGCGAACCTAAGGAAATTGCCAAACACAAATTTATCGATAAAAACTCCACAGGCATTGCAACAAAAGAGAAAAATTTTCGTATTGAATTGTGAAGTTTCACTTGGAACAAATTTCTTTTGCATCCTTGATATCATTTTTAAAAAAGATTTAAATTATATATAAATGTATCAAAAAAGATTTTTTTTTTTTTTTTAAATTATTTCACTTATCCGTTTTTTTTTTTCTCCAGTGGGGGAGGAAAGAAATCTTGGTGATGAAACTTAAAGAGTTGATGAATTATTCGACAAAAAATCAAATATAGTGGATGAAAATTCATCACAGAGCATTTGAAGTGATATAAAAAAAAAAATATCATCTGAAAATATGCCACTTTGATTTGGATTGTCCCAATACCTGAACGCATTGCCCGATGATTGTGATTGTCGCCGATGTGCAAAATGCCCCTTCGGGAAAAAACAAAAAAAAAAAACTTTCTCAAAATTGTCTTTCGTACAAAATTATTTGGTTCGTTTTATGTACAAAGGCAAAAGAAAGAAAAAAAATAATGTGAGCCTGAAGAAAAAAAACATCAACTTTATCATTTTTCCAATTAAAAATTATACATATTCCCAAATTGTATATACTTTGAATAAATGCTTGTAAATGATTAACAAAAAATAAAAAAAATAAAAAAAAGAATTTATATTGATTTTATTATGTCTTGCAGTAAAGAAAATGAAAAACTTACTGTTTCATTATATATCAAATTTCAGTTGTCTCACCTCAAAGGCAAATTCCTTTTCATTTGTTCTATGAATGAATTGTGAATTATCTTTGGAATTTTGAATAATCTTTATTGCAATTTCCTTTTCATTCTAGATTCTTTAAACTTACTCATTTTTCTTTTGGGTTCCATTGCACTAACAAAATTCTTATTTGGTGGTCTTTCACAATCTCCTAAGTTTGACCAGGTTTTCTCAACCACATCAGGAAGCATAATACCTGAACTGACATTGTGGGTGACACCATCTTTACATTCAATTTCAACAGGGGAATTAAATTCCTTTTCATTTTCTTTAGCTGCACTCTTTTTCAAAATTGACTGAGGAACCAAAGACTTTATGTATGAATTATAAATGTCAGCTGGTGAATTAACAATGCCATTATCTAAACTCTGTATCGGTTTATTAGAACTGTGTTTTATTTCTAACCTAAGGGGTTCATTATCTGAAGAGTGATCGCTATTCAATAAGAATGATACTTTAGGTTCACTCTTTTTTATTTTAACATTGGATACATCAGTATTTTCAAAATCGTTACTTGCAGGACTATCATATTTACTGGAATCACAAATACTTTTAGAATCACTACATTTTTCATGAATTTCATTTACAGTCTCTACATTGCTATGAATATCCTCATCAGCATCTGAGTCTTCTTCATTGGTATCATCGTCCATGTGCAATCTATCCAGTTCATCTTCCAGCTCCTCTTGAAGTTCCAACTTATCCAAATGGTCCCATAAATCCTGTTCTGTGACTATCGCTTTTTTTTCATTTTTCATTGCGGCTAGTTTTTGACGGTATTCTTTTTCCTTGATTCGATGCTGTTTCTTCCACTCCTCGTGTTCTTCTTCAGTGACGTACTCGACGATTTCCGGACGTTCCTCGCTGCCGAACGCCTCCTTTTCCGCCGGCAACGACTTCTTGTTCTCGAGAAGCTCTCTTTCCTTCGTTAATCTGTCGAGCATTTCGTCGCAGTTCTTAATTCTCCTGTCGCATATCTCGATTGTATCCCTGGCGCTTTTCTTTACAAACCACGTCTCTCCTAAATTGACCAACAATTCGTTCGTGTGAACAATTTTCCCTCGCATAAAAGCCTTCGGACCTATCGGCACCATAACACCGTATTTCAATTTATTCGGAAGCCAATGGAGTATTTTCTTTGTTTCCTCCAAATCATCCTTGTATTTACTCCAAATACATGTTGACTGATTATTTCTATCTAGTGCTTTATCGGCTAACGATTCGAACCAACGTTCAACATTTTCGAATGTTGTGCCCATAACTGTTTTGTTATTAATTCGAGATATTCAATGGAAATTTCATTGCTGCCAATGTGACATTCTCTTAGAGACGGGAAATTTATTTTTTCTACAATTGGCAATTCTTACAACTAGCTTCCCGAAGCAATTTATAGCAAAGCAATTGAAGAACTTATTTTTTTTTCAGAGATTTCCCATCTTAGATTTTTATGCCTATCAAAATCTTGTATTTTTATATTATCTTATAACTGCATTATGAAATGCAGTTACAGCTTCGAGTTTAATTAGTATTCTTTGTATTCCATCATTAACGGAATTAATTTGGTAATTTTGAATGTATAATTTTTAAGGATAAATTAATATAAATTTTTTTAAAGGTTTCTTTCTGTTATGAAATTTTGAGAAGAAACATGATTAATGTAAAAATATTTTTTTTTCTAAAATGCACTTGTTGAGTGTTATATAAAGATAATTTAACACCAGTCAGACTTAAAAATAACAAATATTTATGTAGTACTTAAACATATTTTTATATTATAACTTTGCAATATTTCATTTTTTCATCTTTTTTATTTAGTACTTCGACCTTATAATTCTTTGAAAATCATTAATGATTGTCAAAGTTTCAGTAATTGATTCATGGAAACATTCATCAAGAAATGAACAAAATAATTTTAAAAACAATGCCATCACTTCCACAGCAACAATAGAACTAAATTAATTGCAAACTAATTGTAAAATTCAATGATTAAAGTAAAAGTAAAAGTAAGATGTAAAAAATTGAATTTTCATTTATTTATGTAAATAAATGAATACACAAAAATTTATTTTTTTAAAAGATTATCTAGAGCAGATTTGGTCCACCTGTAAAAATGCCAGGATTCTGACTCTGTAATATCAATTCCTCCGTGAGCTTCGTAGAATTTTCTAGCAGGATTCCACTCCAGAACATCCAAATCCAAAGACTGACATCCTGTCAGGACAGCCTCCTAAGAAAATGGAATGGGAATGAAAATAAAAAATCATCATTCTCTAAGGCGAATTCACTTTCAAAAAAAAAAAAAAAATTTTTTTAACAAAGTAAATTTTGCTAATTTGCTTTTCTCCGGTTCATATTGCTCCGATAGTCGAGACGAAATGTCTCGTTCTCGTCTCTGAATGTCTGTCTTCAGCCTGAACGGATCGTTAAGCAAAAGTGAAATCTTCGACATTTTTTCCCCAGCTTATGAGAAAAATGCAAAAGCTTTGCATGGTTTACCTCTGCCACTGCCCTAAATAAGGCAGATCCAATTTTTTTCTTACGATATTCCTCCGTGACGTACAAGTCTTCTAAGAGCATTGCTCTTCCCTTCCAGGTGGAATATTTGTTGTAGTACAAAGCATAGCCAATCAGGTTCGGAGAAGCGCTGTTTTCTCCATCTTCCAGCTCTGCGACGATAATTCGAAACAGCGGTGGATGCAACTCGAAACCATCGTGCTCCAAAACTGCGGAGTTACGGACAACTTGTGGGTAAGTTATTCGAAAGCATTTGCAGAGCATTCATTGGGGCAAGCTGCGGGGCACTAAACTGCAATACCGTCCGACAGCGTAAACGGCTATAAATTCCGAATTTTTCACATTAACAAATTAAATGCAATTAAATAACGCTGAGAAATATTGACATTTATATTTTGGTCATTAATGTGATATTTAGATATTTCGCTAGAAAAATCTGCGAAATCCTCAAAATCTCGTATTAATGTAAAGATTGATGGTTTGTTTTTAATCTCTTTTAAAGTATGTACGTCCATTTATGTGTGGACAATTTATTTCAATGTTTTTGTTTCACGTTAAATTTGTTCTCGACACTTACTAAAAGTCAGAGAAAAAAATTGTGTGCGATATTAAAAATTCGCCATCGAATCGTCGTTTTCCGATTAACCTGTTAAATAGTCATACATAATGTTATAAAAATAGTTGGGTGATCTGCGAAGAACTTACCCGATGCATCTATCTGCGGTCCATGCGGCATTTTTTCGAAATCGGCCAGTTCCTGAAGGCGAAAAAATAGGATAAAATTAATTTTCGAAATTCTCACCGTGGAACCATGTCGATTTTCAGGTTTTAACCTTTACCTGAATTAATCTGGAGATTTCTTTGCAATCCGACTTTCTTCCCCGGCGAATTTTCACGTTGCATCCATCAATGCCTGAAAATTAACGAAACCATTTAATAAGATGCATTTAATGTTCTGCCTGCCCATTAACCGCATCCCAACGTAAAGTCGAGCAAGAAAAATTCCTCACTTTTATTCAAATGTTCCTCCATTTCTGTTCAAGTTATCAATCACTTAAAAATTCAAACTTAAATTTGAAATCTTTCTGTTTTGGGCGAAAAAAAAGAAGGCACGACCAGCTGAAGATATTATTTTATCATTAATTGCGTTAAACCAAAATGAAAATTCGTTTTTTTATTAAATTCATGTCACATCCAGAATATAAATAATAATAATTATTATTATTAAGTTTATTACACGTTATTCCCGCCGAATTTTTACTCTGTTTATTATTAAAAAAAAAAGTAAAGAAAAAAAATGAAATATCTAACTTTACGGTTTTAAGAAAAATTTTTTAACTTAGTTCAGAAGCAGGCAGAACGACAGCACTGCCTTTGGCGATCGAGACTGAAATGCACTTTAATCACGTACGCGGACGATAATATAATTTATCATTGCTATGAAATGTCAGCGCTAAACTTGACTCCAAATATCAACATGTTTTTATTTGAAATCTGAATTTAACCTTGCACTTTGAAAAAGAAAAGAAACCGCATTTCACACTCGCACCTAGGTTTACGTATCAGGCAGTTTCAATGCTTAAACCGGATAATACTGACAGAACATGCATGAAATGCCCGCTGCACTGTCCGAGCATTCGTAATTTGCCCAACGTTTTGCCGGTGGCCGTACGAATGCTCGGGCGCCGGGCGGATTCTCTGTTTCTCAGCAGCAAAAGCTGCGGAAGAACCTTTTGGGGAGCCGATTTTTGAGCTTTTCGCAAAATAATTCGATCCCGCCGTGAATAAAATTTTCGACTTTTCTGTAACCGAAGCCCCTGCGATCGCGATCTTAAACACCATTCGATGCCTTTTCTTTTAAGGCTGAGCTTCCGCTCGATCCCTGTCGGCGCTTTGTCTTTCAGCGAAGAAAGAAAGGAGGAAAAACGGCGCCGCAATTTGATGGGACGGGGAATAAAAGTTATCAAATTAACAACCTCGCATCTCGCGCCACGTGCGCGGACGGTTTTTCCTCGTTGCCCCAACAGCAATCCTTTAATATTAGACGTTTACAGATAAAGAAATTGCGACAGACGTGAAAGACGATTCCCAAAAACGTTCAGGTGTACGATAACGATAGATGTCCACGTCGGTCTCCGCACGGGTAAACATTTTGTTATCTGCAGACAGACAACTTTTCCGTTTTACTTTTCGTCATTGAAGAAATATTAAATTTCAAAATAAACAATGAAATTATGTTAAATTAATGCGGGTTGGATCTTAGAAGAAGTTACGCTACGTTACAATAATTAATACAATTACAAGTTTTTAATCATTTTTAAGCGTTTTCTACACGCCTTTTGCCATTCATGTGGACGACATTGTCTACAGACAATTCATGCACGAAGTTAAGGACTTCCTTCCATCCCGTGGGCGATATCTTACATTTTAGTTTCATCATTAGAGGAAATGGATCTAAGTAACTTTTAGATGAAATAACTTCGAGTGAAATTAAGAAGGTTGAATGTAATTTTGTTTTCTGAAAACAAAAAAAAAAAAATATGTTTTTAATCTCAAATCAAAAAGTTTCGATAGCTTATCTTAATGTCTAACCGCCGACTAAATTATCATTTAATATCGGGATATTTCCTTAGCATTTCCGCCTCCGCGTCTGCGGATTTAGACAATTATAATGTGTTATCTTAATTTAAAAATTGTCTGTATTTCTATTTTTAGTTGCGACTTTTACTGGCATCATTACTCCAGTTGTTTGTTATAAGTATTTATAAAATAAGTCGCTACTATTTCAGTGCTGTTGTTAATCGGTAAATTCCAGATTCTGCTGCTGGTACAATATTTAACGGGGAATCAAGTAAACAGGAGAAAAGTCAGTTGAGGAGCAATTAAGATATTGATTCTCCAACTTCTTGCTTCGAAATGCATATTTAATTATCTTGCGAGTAAATTAAAGTCGTTTGTTGACATCGTCCGGTTTTTTCTTTTTTTTTTTCTTTTCCGCTGTCCCACTGCACGTTCGCATGGCTATCCCGCTGCATTTTTCGCCCGCCCCCCCCGTCCGGGGTTTATTCTCCGCTTCAAAATCTTTTCACATTCCAAGCGTATTTGAATCTGATTACGTCGCGAACGTTTTCGAAACGGACATCGTTAAAAAAAAAAAAAAAAAAAAAAGAAGAAGAAAAGTGGAGTGAAATATCGTCACCTTTTCCTCTTCGGATCTTCCTTCGCGAACAGCCGAAAACGATCAGAGGAGTCCAGGGTTGCCAACGGGATCGTGGAAGCAGACAATTCTGAAAGTGAAAGGCCCGCCGGGGGATTCCCGCCCGTAAAATCTCTTTAACGGATCACTTGGAACGGGGTTTGGAATAAAGGCGAAGGAAAATCCGTATCGATCTGCATGTGATAGATGTCATAAACTTCGGTTCGCATTATTAATTATTAAAAGGAGATGTGCAAAAATTTCACTTTCATTTGATTAAACCGAGGTTTGGCTTCTTTGTGGGGAATGCTAAACATACACCCGCCTAGCGACGGAAGACGCCGAATATGATATTTCGCTTACGAAATAATATATCATGCGTTGCATATATATATATGCAACGTTGCTGCTTAGGTAATTTATGTACGTAATATATATATATATATAAGGCGCTGAGAATTTTTTAAAGGTCTAATTTCGATTTTCATGGAAATTAATTTTTCCTTTATTTTCAAACTGTGAATTTATGAATGCATTTAATTTTACTCTCAACTCCAAGCGATGCAAGTCAACCGTCGCACAAAGCCAAACGTCCGCGGGACAGTGAACGTAACCGTCCGCAGTAAGTGGCAAAGGGGGTGACACGACAAACTCGATGATGTGATACGTGCGGCCCGTAAACCAAGAACCGTTCAAGTTACTTCGGCTCGATGTTTGCGTCGCGAAAGCTGGGGCGCCAAACAAAAATTTTTTTTTCTCTCGTCCGGTTTTTCGGGTCGACGGAAATCCGGATCGGGATTTCGCCTCCGGCGACAGCGCGGAATCCGGGGAGTCGGCGAGCGAGGAGATGAGCGGCGGAAGGGGCGGCAAGCTTTTCCTTTTTCCGGCGAAGACCACGCGGAAAGGGTAGGAGGTTCGTTAATAATTGAAAACTCCTCTCTCGCGCTTTTCCAATATCTTCTCTCACACATCGCAAGTCACGCCCGTCGAGGTCTCCTCCCTTCACCTTTTGAACTACCTTCTGCCTCCCGCGGGGAAAGCTCCGCCGCATCCGGCAGAGAGGGCTTTCGTCGAGCTTTCGACCCGTTTCCGTCCCCTCTCCCACCCCACCCCCTCCCCGCCCCGGGGAAAAAGCCTCACAAATAAATCTAAAGATGATTTACAAATAATTCATAAATTAAGTTGGTCGGTTTTATGCGACACAAAATGGGGCAAGGAGCTTTGTTGCGCCCGTGCTTTTCTTGCGGGAGGGAAGCCTTTTAGCGGATTTTCCGGCTCGTCGACGGAACGAGTTCAAAATCGAAAGGGATTCAGGATCATTTTGCATTTTTTCGCCGGGGCTCCGCTTTGCGGGATCGCGAACGACCGGAAATGGGCCCGGGCGCCGTCTCTTCGGCGCGTCCTTCCGGTTCGACGCCCGGCATTTTCGTCCGCGTCTCCCGCCCCATTGATTCAGGCCGCTGCTCGCCGTCTTTTCCATCCGTAACGCGGCGAAATGTCGGATTCCCGTTCGGAAGCCGAGTGCGGGCCGACGTTTTCGATGCGCGGAACGAGCTGAAACCGCGAAATGTTCGATTTCTCCCTGGAAGCGAGACGTTTGCTCGATTTTGAAAAAGCCTCGAAGAAGCGGAAGAATTTTTTGACATATTTCACTTTAACAAAATGCCGCTATAAAATGATCGATATTATGAACGCATGTGCATTTGTATTAAACACCTGTCCATAGCATTCTACATGGCAGGTGATGCTGGTCTTATCCAAGCAAGACACCCTTACAGTTTTGGGTATTGTCCAGAGCCATTATTTCATCAATTTGGTTGTCTTTTCCGTTCTTGATTTGGGCCTGGGGTAAGTAGGATCCAAAATGTTAAATGAAAAATTTAATGCAGAAATTAGCGGCGATCGCATTTTCTTAATGTGCGAGTGATTACGTTGCACGCTGCCGAATAAATATTTTCAGGAACCTCTTCAAATCCAGGTATTAGCTATTTCAGCACCGTAGCTCACACAGTCTGAATCCTTGCGTAGATATTTCGATGCGTTTTATCACTCTCTCTGGGAACTGGGATACGCTTCTCGTCGTATATCCATGTTGAAATGCTATTGCACAATCGAAGCACCTAAAAATGTTCCGAAGGCTGACGGTCCGTTGTCAGTTTATTATTTGGACTCGGCTTCAGCGAAAAAAACTGACAGTACCCTGCAATATTAAAAGCGTTTTGCTGTTTTTACTTCTTCCCTTGTTTTCAAAACTGACAAATTTTTTTGGTTTTATTTCGCAAACGGGGAGGCTCGTGATACGAAAATTCACGTTTAAATATGGAAAAGGAAAAAGTTTTTTAAGAGCGCAAACCGAAATAGTGCAAATTGCACGAGTACGTTCTGCGCAACAATCGACGTTTCACGTAATTTTATAATTTTTCTTTTTAATTTTCGCCCATTTCCTTCTTCTTCCGGAATCTCCGGGATTCGCATTCTGGAGCTGCGGCCATTTGGAAGCCCCCTCGGAGCCGCATATTTTTTGAAAACCAAAAGGTTCACACTCAAAAACGTCGATTTGGGGATCAGTCGCAAAACCTAAAGGCGACTTTTCTTTTTCACCGGTTCATTTGTGCCTCGAAGGTTTGGCTGCACCTATAAGCAATGAAATTCCTTCTCCCGGCTCACTCGTTTGGGATTTTCGAATCGAAAATCCCAACGATTTCGTCGATTTCAAATCGACGAATTTCTTTTTATCCGGATGAGATCTGGCGGACAAAATGGAGCGGGACCGCGTTGAAAATTTTTTTTTTTTTTTTTCACGCCGGAAGGCGGCTTCGGGCGCGGCAAATCCCCCGGAGATACAGCGCGGGATGCGGCAAACGTTTTCGGGAAGCATCTGACGCGAAAATTCTTGATCTGCCCCGCTGCGGGTGAAGCTTTGGCTCGGAGCAAAGCTTCGGGAATTTGACGTTGGAAGTTGAAATTTTGTCCTTTGCATATGCAGCAACCTTTGCGGTTTTCCTTTTTCCCCCGCCGCCTGTCTCCACTCGAAGATTCTGAAAGTTAATTTCGAACTGAGTTTGCATTCGAGTCGGCCAAAATAAACGCGGCGGAAAAAAAAAAGTCGGACCGAGGAATTTTTCTGCTTTCCTTCAGAAAAAAAAAAAAATTGTTTCGATTCGAATTTTCCGACACGTTCAAAAGGTAAAAGATGAAAATTGAAAAGGCCTTTTCCCTCGGCCGAGGTTGTTAATCACTCGGGGTGCCCTTCAACAGAGCTTTTCACCGGAAAGGGAAACAAAAGCCCCGGAGTGTCGGAGGGATTTCTGCTGAACAAGGATGAAAAAAGTGCTTTTCATCCATGCAAAAGCTCCGCCCTTCAATTGAATTCGCCCCTTCTGAGTCCGCACTGACAGCCAATGTCATTCCGCTGATTATTAACAAAAGACCCGGGAGCCTCTCCCGCAAAGCTAAAGCTCCGAAAGCGAAACGTTAACGTCGGGGTGGAACGTATTTATTTTCGTTTGCCGTAGGTTGCCACACTGCAAGGACATTTGCCGGTATCCTCCTTCAGAACGCGGCGAGCCTTTCGAATCCTTTCTCGCAGCGGGAACCACAGCGGGGTCGTGCTGTCGCAGGACGGACGAAAAATTTGGTCCGATTGAGAGCCCTTTTTTCTTTTTTCGCTTCGGTTCGAAGTTCCCGGCGAACCGTTTTACTCCGCGACGAGGCGGCGGTTGGCGATGGTGTGGGAAAAACTTCGTACGGGGATGCGGCATAACGGAAAATGACGAAAACGAGCTGGCGGTTTGAGTGCTTTCATGTCTGAATTACCCTCCTTCGAGCAATTTACCAGCCCATTTTATCATGAGTGTCAATTCCCCCGGGTCTCATCAGAGGCGTCATGCTCAATTTCTTCTTGTAACTGTTTCGAAAGGTTCGGTGCGGGGTGGTGCGCATCTCCTCCCTCCGGCAAGAGCGTTACGGCAGGCGGCGGATCGGCCTGACGGCGAAACCTCTGAGAGGTCCTTCGGGTGCGATTTCCCGAGTGGAATCATCCCCGCCGTCCGCGAGTCGGCCACGTCGAGCTCGGCGACAGCGTCTGCGGTTCTCGAAGCCACAGAAAGGACTCGGAATCGCAGAGGGGCCCCTTGCTTTTCGGTTGGCCGGGTCCCCGGTAGAGCAAAAGGTGGCGACTTTCGTTACCATTCACGTTTTAAATTTGAGCGAAAAGTCATAAAACTTTTATTGTGGAAAAATAAAAAGCTCGGAAAAACTGACCCCTCACCGGCTCTGCTGCCCTCACTCCTTCCGACTGCGGCTCCAATTGTCCGCGATTTTCTCGCGATCTTTCTCGCGGGGAGGGTCCGGGAGCCGGTCGGTCGGAAGGCTCCCGCAGGATTTTTGAACATCCCGAATCGATAATTTTCGAAAAGGGAATTCCCCGATTTTTCCCCCGACACACCGAGGTGATCACCCGTAAATAAATAAAAGAAAAAAAACGGCAGAATTATTCTAATTTTTCACGTATCCGTTCAATTAATCGATAAAAGTCCACAGAATGCGGACATCGCACTTGCCTTGTGATCCTCTCCCTTTTGGATTTTCTTCTGCTGCTGCGTGTCGGAGCAGTCCGGGGAGTGGAGTGCGGAGATTTCGGGGAATTTCCGACAGTGCGCGATGCGGGACTCGGCGAGGCCCGATGCTTTTTAGGGCGCCCCGGCAGCGTTTGCCCCGCGGTCGAAGGGGAATCTGAAATCCCGAGACCTACATCTTTTATGATAAAAATCTCTAAGGGAACCGAAACAAAATCTGGAAAATTTGCATAAAATTGCATGTTGGAAAGTAAAATGAGTCACACCGGCAGGGGAGGGAGGCTCGAGAGATTCTCCCGTGAAAGTTAAGTTCCTGAAGCGGAGATTTTCCAAGTGGATTTTCCCCGGAGTTTTCTTAGGTTTCTCCCGGGCAATCGCCTTTTCCCCTCCCGGTTGCCCTCGGTTTCCACGTCGGATCGAAGACGAAACCCTTTTTTCGGGTTCTCTCCCGATCGCATGGAGAGGGCTACGCTTAAGGGCAATTTCCGGAAGCCCTGAACCGGATCCCCGATCCTCCTCTTCCTTCGTTTCCGGGCACCGCTTTTCCGACTTGCCGGATTTACGATGCGCGCCCACGAATTCGATTTTTCCGGCCTGGGTTTCTCTTCTCTCGGTTGCGAGGACCATCCGCGAAAAGGTGGATTTAAATTTTGGCACTTGGGAAGGTAAATCCAGTTCATTTTCCGGGGCTCTGGTGCGATTCAAGCTGTGTCCGCCGAATTTTGGGTTTAAAAACTTGATTCGCGGCAGTCCGGAAAATTCGTCTCCGCTGCACGTGAATTTCGCGGGCGACAATTTTGGGGGGGGGGAAAAAAAAGGAAAAATTTGTTTAATTTTCGTTCCTCGCCCCAGCGTGGAAGGCGAAAAAACCCTCGCAGAACTCGCATTTAATGAGAGGCGAATTGAATGTGTGGGATTAAAGTGGGGGAAACGGCAACGGGGGTTGGAACTCGAAAGGATGTGGAAAAAAAGGCCCCGGGTCGATGGTCGAATGACGTCATGGCAAAGACTCTCAACATCCAGTTTACTGGCCGCTGTCCGTTTTCCCGGCTCCCCCGCCCCGGTTCACCCCCGTTTCCGACATTTCCAACCCTCCATCGTCATTTTCTCTCTCTATCTCCTATGTCCGGTCTAATCAAATGCTTCGTGCTCGGTTTTGCAGAGGAAAATCAATAGCATTTTCCCCGTAAATGACCAATTTTTCTCTACCCCGACGGGAGACCCAAAACGTTATTTTTACGAACGTTTTTCGTTTTTTTTCTTCGCGCAAAAAAACGTTTTTCGCGATTTGAGATTTTCATCCGAAACCGGTGCGAATGCCCGAGCCGCAAAATGTCGCACTTCCGGAAGAGAAGGATAAAAGGCTCGAACAAGGCACGTCGCTTTTGACAATTTTGAGCTGTTCGGGGGTGGGTGCCCCGCAGCTTGATATTTGGGACGTGTCTTTCATTAAAAAAATCCAATTGAAAAGCTGCAAAGCCTTAAAAGTTCCTTGGAGCAACGCCCAAAGATAAGCACTGACCAATGGGAATTAAGGGATGATACGGATGTAGCTTTATCCCTTATTTAGCATCCCTTCGGAGGAAAAAGCTTCCATCTCTACGCCTTCCGAGAGGAATTTTTTCCATCCCGGATTTTTTTTTTTTTTTTTTTTTTTTTTAAGGCAGGGCCGATAGGATGCATGGCGTTTTAAGTGCCGCGGAAAAAAAGAAAAAAGATGCGAAAATCATCTTGATTGTTTGTTTCAGCATCAATCGCGTCGGCACCGTTGGAAAATTCACGGATGAGATCCCGGCCAGGAACGTCGTCGGAATGTTGAAGAAAGAAGGAGAAAAAATGAAGGAACCGAAATAAATATGTCAGCAGAATGACAACGGATGGAATAGCCATTAAACCGGATCAGCAAATAATGAAAATGGGGCCCACGATGCAACTGACGACGGTGGAAAACTTCAACGGCGTAGCCCCGATGATCATACTGGAGGCGGCAAATGAAATATACAACAGCGAGCAGGTCGTGATATCGAACGAGCTCCAATCGACAGATTTGAGCGGTTGCAAATTCGACGGCGACAATTTGTACATTAGCGATCCAATCGATGAAACGCGTTTATCGATTACTGTGATAGATAATAACGACAGCGACAGAAGCGAAATTCCACTCCTGAGTACCTGCGAAAATGTAGAAAGCGCAAATTTTGATATATTAAACAGTATACTGGATTACAATGAAATAGTGCCGATGCCGGAAATGAACGAATACTCGGAGGCCAAAAACTGCGATTTCGGTTCGGACCGAGGAAAAAGCGTCGGGGATTCGGTCGAGTCAGAGGAAAATCTCGGCGCGGAAAACCGGAAAGGGAATAAGGGAGCAGAAACCGACGACGGAAACAAGATGGACGGTTCGCTGGAGTGCATCCTGGAGAATTTGCTTATAAAGCCGAGGGACTCTGATTATTTCGCAGCGGAGGCGCTGCCGGCGTCCAACGGCAGCAAGAGAGCGGCGCTGCCGTCGAACGACCTCGCGCAAAAGAAATGCAGAATCGAGACGCGGACAAAGGAGACGACGTCCTGCAGGGAGCTCGATTTCAGGGGCAGGAAGGCGAATCCGGCTCCGTGCGAAAACATCCAGATACTCAAAATCGAGACGAAACCGCCGAAACCGGCTCCAGTCGACAGGGATTTGACGAGTCTGAACTGGCTGCACAAGCTGAACATCGTCAGCGTTCCGTCGCTGCCCACTCCGCCGTCTTCGCCGACGTTCCACAAAAACTCCAGCAAAAAGCCGAATTCGTTTTCTCTGCGTTTGCAATACGGTAATTCGCGTCGACGCTTTTGCCCGCGGAAAAATTGATTCGCAGCACCCTCGACAAACCGCACAAATAATTTTATCTTTCTGCATTACAGACACGTTACTGTCTCCGGAAATGATGGAAAACTACAGAACGAACGGAGACAAGAAGCCGCCAATTTCGTACGCAACCCTCATATGCATGGCAATGAGAGAAAACAATAACAAAATGACTCTGTCGGCAATTTACAACTGGATAAAGGAAAACTTCATGTACTACAGGAACGCGGACCCGAGTTGGCAGGTCAGAAATCTCGGATTTTTACATAAAATCGATCGCCGAGGCTCCCGGGAAATTTCAGACCGTCATTTTGCCGCTGTTTCAGAATTCAATAAGACACAACCTTTCGCTGAACAAGTGCTTCGTTAAAATCCCCCGGTCGAAGGACGAGCCCGGCAAGGGAGGTTTCTGGAGGCTCGACATCAAAGTCCTCGAAGAGGGCCGCAAGAACAAGCGCAGGGTCAAGAGGCACTCGCCGAACCGGGAAAGCAATCCGAAGGCGAAGCACTCGAAAAAGGAGGAGACGAGCGCCGGGGCCCCCGCGGCCGCCGCCGCCGCCGAACCGGAAATGGACTTCATAGACAACTTCAACCAACCGGTGATGGTCGAGCCGGTCAACCCGCCCGTGGTGAGCCTGGGAGAAGACGAAATAACGAGCATGTTGCTGGCCAGCGTGGGATGGGACGATTCGCAGTTGGACATGCTGGATTCCCTCCTGGACTCCTTATAAAAGAAGGAAGCGCGCGCATTCCCACCGCGGCTTTCGGGAGCGAAGCAGGCGTCGTTTTCCGAATTTCCAGGGGAGGGGCCCCGCACTTTGAAGCGATCTCCGAAGGCTTTCCCCGGGAAAAGCCTCCGCAATACACGAAAGAACAAAAGCCTTATTAAACATTACATGCAACCCTTTCGGGGAAGGGGAGGGGTCGATTTCGGCCCACGGGGCGAAAACTCGTTCGAATCTCAAATTCCGGAACGATGTTTCCGAAAGCAATATTACAAGCAATATTTGAAAAGAAGTGGGAGCAGATTTATTTTTTTATCGTCAGTTTTTATCCTCTCCCGACACTGAAACGAGACCGCTTCCGGGCGCACGCGGAGAGGAAGTGCCCAATCCTGAAACTTCGGAGTTTCAAAAATTTTCGTTTCCGATTCGCGGATTTGTCGATAAACGTTCTTTTTTTTTGGCGGGGGGGGGGGGGGGGGACCGCGGATGCCCCGAAACCTGCACGGTCAGACACCCTGCGGCGACAGGCGGATTGATTCCAATCCGTATAAAACTCCCTGCGAGTGAAACGTTCTTGACTTTTAAGATTGACAGAACGCGCGACTGCATCTAAAACCTCGTCTTTTGCAGCGGGTTTTCCTTCCTTCGCATTTCAAGCGTGACAGAGCGAAATTATTTCTTTCCGAGGGGATTCGACGAACGCTTGAATAAGTAATGGAAGAGGAAGAACAAGAAGAGAGGAAAATGCGTGCGTAATGCTGACGTTCCCGGGACGAAGTCACTTTGGGAAAAGCGATCGAGATCGCTCCGTGGCGACGCAACGTGAAAATACGCGAAAATGTGCTTTGGCCGAGTCAGCTTCGTGCAAAGTGTTTTCAACTTTTCAAATTCTAGTCAGACATTTTGGGAGATGCGGAAAATATTAAATGTTATATCTCTGTAAACCGACCGTCCACGTAGTGGCCTTTATGAAAAAAAAAACCGTCCTAGAAAGAAAAAGCGGCAATAAATTTCGAAGCAATATTTTTATTTATTTTATGAATAAAGTTGATGTCCGAAAGATGTGAATGTCTTTTTTTTTTCTTTTTTAAATTTAAATGTGTTGATTGTAAAAAAAATAAATAAATAAATAAAAAGATAAAAACGAACGGAGTTGATCTTTTCAAGTGCACGCCTCGTACCGCCCGCCGCTCGCATCGCGAAAATGCAAGAACTGGTCCGCAGCCTGCACGTGAGGCAGGGCACCCGACGCTCGGCAGCGAAGGAAAATCTGCCGGCGGCGCTCGAAGGTGCTTTTAAATGTCGTTTTTTGTTTGCTTTCTCCTCTCTCTCCGACCCGAGTTATGCGTTTCGTGACGTCGCCGTCGTGGCGATCAATTCGACGCCGCTGCAGAAATGTGGGCAGCGACCAGGGGAGATGCGATTCGATTGCGAGAGAAGCGAAGGAATGCGATCGAAGCCTTCGGACGGGCCTCGCTCCCGTTGGAGCGCGGGGGCGGGCCCCGGGATTTCGGGGACCCGCGGAAAATCCGACGCCCGCGAAGGGCTCTTTATTTTCCCCCGCCCCGCGCACCCCGGGGGGAGCGCAATTTCGGCGACTTCACCGTCGAGATCGCGTCCGAGAGCAGGGGGTTGGACGCGTTCCGCGCCGGCCGAGACGAAGTCGCGAACGCTGCGCAAATTGGGGCGGGGGCAAAACTTTGTTTTTCGAAAGGTGGGTGCCCTGCTCTCCGTGCTCGCCGGAGGCGAAGGCCTCCTCGTTCCACGTCCCATTGCGAGCGGCGGCGACGTCTGCGTCCGCGATCCCTTCGCCGCCCGAAGCTTGTTTGGTGCAGCACGTGGCGAGAAGCCCTCGAGATGGATTCAATTTAATTAACGCCGGAATCAGTCAAATTTTTATTTCATTTGTCATTTTATTAGCAAAAATTATAATAAACTAGCTAATCTCGTGTATGAACTGATATTCAAAATTTTTTCAATTATCGTAATGTGAATATTATAAAAACATATATGCGTACACTTATGCGTGTGTGCGTGTGTGCGCGTGTAAAACGATCGACGAAACTTTTGGTTTTGCTCCGAATGGAAAGTCACTACGCGAAATTTTCCAACTTCCAGAATGGGCGAAAAATCTTTTTCCGCCTTCGAAATTCGTTCGTTTTCTCTTTTTCGAACCGCGGTCGTCAAAAGAAACAAATTTCGAAAACCGGCGGAACTGCACGAGTTTCCGCGCCCGGAGCGACGCCTTTTGACGCTCGAAATCCCATCTCGACACTTGCTGCCGGACGGCTCCCAAATTCGCTCCACGCCGCCGATGTCGGTACTTGACTTCGGGCACTGTCATCCGAACGCGCGCCAACGCAACCGCCTTCCGACCCTCGAGGCGAAAAGGGTACCCTCGCTCGGCCGCTGCTGGAATCGGCTTCGAAAGTCACCTCCCCGTGCAACTGAATGAAACGTCCGCACAAGTCGCTCGAAATGTTGATCCGGAAGCTCCCTCGGTCCGCGGCTTCCTTCCGCCGTCTCCTTCTCGTCCAGAAATCCTCCGGCGGCCCTCCCGGACGGAAGCGGAAGTTAATCCCGGTCTCCCCAGTGCTACCTTTATTACTTATTTCCCCTCATTAACATCTCTCATTCTTTGAATTGAAAGCGAGAGCTGGCAACAAACAATCCTTCCGACAAACATGGAGAAAAAAATAAACAGGTATTAAATTCAACGAGATTTTTTTTTTTCGGAGACTTTGAAAGCAAGCCCTGTCACCGAAGCTGTTATTTGCTTCCAACTGCGAACGTTCGAGACGAACGAAAGAATTAAAATGTTTTCGGGGGGCTTGATGCATCGTTAGCCTTTTCACCGTTTAAACACTAAAGATCAATTAGGTAATTTTCAATGAATTACCTGACTAGGTAATCATTCATCAGGATTCGTGTGCCCCGTGAAAACTTAACACGGCTGATAAATGAGAAATTTTGAGGGCGTTTTCGCAAATTCTACCGGAGTCACTGACACAGTCAAGTCTGGAGGTGTTTTCCTAGACCGCTAATCGAAAGCGTATTTAGTAACAGCTTCTTGATACCTTCGATGAAAACAGGATTCTGGTAAACAGGAAACTGCTACTGCAAACAACCGCTGATCACAGCTACTGCGGGTGAGTGTGAACCCAGCAAAACTGCTGACCAACGACAGCAACATACCGTCTGCTTTCCGCAAACTGCTCACTCAGCTCCAAGCTGCGCCTACCCTGCGCATTCAAAAGTATACTTTTAGATCTGACGTTCATTTTTCCCCCCTGTCTTTTTTTAGTTTTTAATTCAGAAATTGATCTGTCAGTGCCAAAAGGAAAGTTTCGCACCCTTGCTAAAACATTTTAAAATTAATTAGTAACGTTAAACATTTATATATATATATATATATACACATACATATATATACGTACATATATATATATACATCTACGTATTTCAATATTTTGCTAATCATCAAGAAAAATTTCAGTCGTCAGCCATACAAAAACAATTTTGCCAAGCAGCATTGAAATCAAAAGAACAAAAAAAACAAAATTAACGTAAGAAAATTATATGCGTCAACTTAATTTCAAATGATCATTTTCACTACAAAAAGCTTAACACTACAAATTACATTAATTGCAACGGAAAAAAAAAATATATATATATATACTATAGCAATAGCCTTCATTTCTTGACATTGTTCTTAAGATTTTCCATTTGGCACGTTCTTAGCAAGTCACATTACTAATACTGATCACAATAATTCTGATCTGACCCTTTCTATTAAAAGATCTTTGGCAACCAATTTATTTAAAAAAAAAAAAAAAATTGAAATTCTATTGTTGACATTTTTATTGAAGTTTTAACTTAAGGAAAACCTATTTCAAAAGCCTGAATATGACAATAAAAAACAAAAGATCCAACTTCTGATCAGGCCAAAAAATTTTGAGAACAATGAATACATAAATTCACCCTTTAAGAACGGGAACACCGGAAACCGGGAACTGCAAATGAATCAGGTAGCCTCGGTCTCGACTCGGCTCAGCAAATGCAGGGTACCACCGACAGGAACCCCCCCAGTTGTAAAGCACAGCACAGCTTCTCCCGCGCTGCCACTGCGCCTGCGTTATAACATATTAAAATTTAATTTTTTTTTTTTAAATTTTGCTGCTGCGCTGCTTTGGATGCATTACTCGCCGATTGGAGTTAATTGTTTGACATTAATATAATTCAAATTGAGCTACACATATTTAATTCTAAAAATGAAGTTTCACAAATTTTATCCCCCTTTTTAAAGTAAAGTATTTTTCTTTAATATTTTTTAAAATTAATCGTTTCTTTTAATATTTCAATTATTGGTTTTGAAAACAAAATGAAACTAAAGTTTAAAAAAATTTTACAACTTTGCTCTTAAAATGAAATTAATGTACAATTTAAATTTTATTAATATTTTTTTTTTTTGAGAAAAACACTAAATAATTTTACTTAAATGCTAATTAAATAACCTAAACCTAATTGAATTCAATATATTAAAAGACTGATTAACCCTAGATTTTTTATGAAATTTAATTAATAATATTTGTGCCAAAAAAAGACACGATTCCTAAATTTAACTTCTTCATTAATAATAGGAGCCATTTGCTTTATACCATTAATATTTAAATTTTTTTTTAGTATCTTTCATTTTAAACGAATCAAATTTCGCGACAATTAAAATTTTAAAACTCAAACTGAAATTAAACCAGAAATAATAAAAATATAAATTAAAGTACAAGAACTTGAAAATATTCTTTATTTTTAAAGAGCCTGTGAATTCTGAAAATTATTTAAGTGTTACTGAGACCTTCATCAGTAATTATTTTTCATTATGTAGGAGCAATTCTTATGTAAATTAATCATAGTACAAGAATTAAAATCTAAATTTTTAAAAAGGAATAAAAATATTTGAATGACAGTTCAGCAAATTTCAGCTAAGATTTAAAAATATGCTGTATACTAGATTTTAGAGAAAGAAAGAAAAAAAAGGAAGAGGTTTTTTTTGCAATTTACATAAAATGATTCAGGGTCAAATATAATTTTACAATTTCATTTCATGACGCTAATTTTAAAAATTAAAATCATAGTCATAGAGTTTTAGAAATTCTAGATAATTTTCAGTTCAAAATAAGAAAAGGAAAGAAAAAGTAAAAAGAAAAAAAAGGAGAGAAACTTGATAATTTTAATAACTTTTCGTTGTCTTCAACTTTGAAATCAATAATTTTAATGCCTTCAGAAATGTATAATCAGATGATGTAGCAGAAAATGCCAGCTTAATCAAACTAAAACCTTAAAAAATAAAAAATAACCAAATATGAGCTTGAATTATACACAGATATATAAATCAATTTTTAATTCTTGAATTGAATATCAGTCAAAAGCTTTTGCTTATAAATTAAAATAAACAAGATTTAAAAAACTTAACTTCATATTAATACATACAAATTTATAAAAGCTAAGTTTTAAAGTAATTCTATCAATAAATCATAAATGGCTGAGGCCTCTTTCTAAACAATTCTTAGATTTCTAGACAAATGCTGCAAGAAATTAAAATGCTGAATCATTTTTAATGATAATACAAATATGATGCTGTATTAGTTATTTGAAAATAATGATAGCATTTAAAAGTTTATCTGTAAATTTATGTGCAAATGTTAAAGGCTTTGCTCCTTAAAAATGGATTTTTGTCAACAACAAGAAATTTACTATGATTATTAAGTAAGAATTATCATAAAATCACTTGCTGAAAATATCTTAAAAATTTTTCCAGCAAATACTCACTAAATAATTATATCAATTAATCATACATCTTAAAGTTTCAAAATAAACATGCTTTTAAAGGAATCATACATTATGATTGCTTAGTCAATAAATAAGAGAAATGACAAGTTTTCAAAATTGTTTACCAGGCCAATTATGACTTGAATACCATTCATGATAGAAATTACATTACAAAACCCAAATCAAATGGAAAAAAAATTTGAAAAAAAGCAAATTATTATATCTATAAAAAGTAAGAATCAATACATGTATAATAATTTAGCTTTCCCAATAGAACTTTTTAAGGGAAAGATTGCAGAAAAATTTATGGGTGATGTCAAAAATCTTGCAAGTTCAAAATATCCTATGTATTGTAATAGATTTTTTAGTTTACAACAAGTATTACTTTTTATTGACCAAAGTACAATAACTTTGTAATCAATGGTGACAAAAAATTGAGAGAAAAAAAAATGTACAAGCTTCGAAAGTTTAGTTTATGAAATAACAATTGAAACTAATTAAGTGGAAACACTGAAACTGTCTTGTAGAAAATTAATTATACTTATTTCAGTAATGTTATCAAATAAAATACAGAACTGGAAAAAACCCACCTCTTTTCTTATTTAGATCGGGAGCGAGACCTACTACGGTCGCCTGATTTTGAACGGGAACGACTCTTCGACTTCCCATGAGAGCTCTTGCTGTCTGAACGGGAACGACTTCGGGAACGTGAATAAGATTTGTACGAACGCCTTCTAGAGCGAGATCTCGAGCGGCTTCTGGACCGGGTACGACGGCGGGATCTCGAACGGGATCTTCCGCGGCGGCGGCCCCGTGATCTATATGGTGAAGACGGACGTCCATAGCGAGCCATCTGAACGCGGAGCTCCCTTCCGTCTAAAATACGTCCATCCATGGCGTCCAATGCATCCTCGGCATCTCTTTTATCGTAAAACCTAAAATATCAAAGAATTCATTTTTCATTCCCTTGCACGACGGAAGAAAAAGAATTTCAACCACCACCTGTCTCGATTTCGATCGAGAGCCGCTAAATTCCAAACATCAATTACTCAAATTTCAGATGGATTCGTGTCGCAAATGAAAAAAGGAGCCAGCACGTGGAGAAAACGCATGCCTTTTTAATCATTCCAGAATTCAATCTTTCATCAAGTGTCTGCGCCATTTTACATTCAAGAGATTTGATTTAATCGAACAATATTCAACTTACGCTGATAATCCCTACCTTACGAAAGCGAAACCTCTACTTTCGCGAGAAAAGCGATCACGAGGTATGTAAATATCCCCTACTTCGCCGCATCTCTCGAAGACACGACGCAGATCTTCAGGCGTCGTCCTAAATGTTAAATTATCAACTTTTAACGACACCATGCCATCTATTCGAGGAGGCGGGCGTCCGTAACTCATTTCTGCTATGTACTTCAATCGATGTTATTCAATAAAAATACGTTTACAAATTTATAATGGTAAAGAAAACTAAATAAGAAAATCTCCTTGAAAACCAGTCACAAATGCTCATCGAAAGAAGCAACTAACAAGCCAAGATGGCGGCGGAAAAAGAACACCGGAAACGATGAATTTAAATACTTTTGTGATCGAAATTAATGTTTTTGTTAAAAGAATAAGCCTAAATTTTTTTGCGCGAATCTTAGTTAAATGAGAAAAAAATTAAAAAAATGAATTTTACCTTAAATTTAATAACTTTTGAGCGATCTCAATGATCAATTATGAAAAAAATTAAAACAGTGGGATATTATCATCTATGGTCGATCAAATTGAAGTTAGTATCACTGTAAATGATTCGAATATTTACAAGTCATATTTTAATTTAAATATTACCCCTATAATTTTTTTTCAGATCTCCAAATATATCATTTTATATTTTAATAAATACCGATGTTAAACTATGAACCGATCAAATACATGCGGTAAACTTTCGAGGAATGTCCTTACGGCAGAAAGCTTTAGTTAATATGCATTTCCGCAGAATAAAATAGCTTTTTCTTCTTTTAAATTGTTTCAGTGTCATTACATCGCCATTAAACTTAACTGCATTGGTAAAACGAAAAAATTACTTTCAAGGACTTTCAGTTTACATTTTTCGACGAGGCTTTGACAATTTTACTAATGCCATTTCTGCTTACATTTCACGTTGCATTTTCATTTCAATTAGGTGCCAGCAATGATGAAATGTAAAAGTTAAAAAAAATTGTTGATTTTTACTTATTTCCGGGGCAAAATAATTTCCTCGCTTCCGATGGTTTATTCATCACGCGCATGACATACGTGGAACATTCATTATCGATGAATTGGAGAAACCTCTGCGGAATTGCGCTGTCATTTCATTGGAAGCGGTCGAGAACCTCGGAATGGGAAACCAAAATCTTTTTTTCGTTTAGGACATTTTAAATTTACCTTACAAAAGCAAATCCCCTACTATGTTTGGAATGTTTATCTCTAGGAATGTAAACATCTCCAACGTCTCCGAATTTTCCGAAAATGTGGTGCAAATCAAGAGTTCTGGTCCTGTAGCTAATGTTTCCGACTTTTAGAGATGTCATACCATCTATATTCGGTGGCGATTTTCCGGACATTTTCAGTTATGATGAATTAAATGAACTGATTCGCGGTTCGAAAATAATCATTTGTTATTTTTATGATTGTTGGATCAGTTTATCCAACTTTTTTTTCCACTTTGAAGAGTATTGCGTTCGATTGCAAAGCATTTCCCCATTTTGCATCTTTACCCTTCAATACTTAATTGCAGAATATTAAAAGCTCGCTAATGAATTAACAAAATTAGTTTTCATTGAACATCTCCGTAAAATTACAGCCTTAATTCCGCACGAAGATATTTAGACTTCTAGACATATTTGCACACTCATGTTTGTTTGATATCAGAAATTCAAAGATTTTTTGCACAAAATTTTTTGCTATATGCAGCTACCTCTGGCGGTGAATAATCCTAAATTCCTTTTATTGGCAAACAATAACTATCAATATATATTATATGATGTAACAAAATATTTGGAATTATTATTGGTATCCATATTTGGCTAACTTTTGTAAATTAATACTAAAAATTAATTTAATGTATTCTTGGATTCACAGAAATTGAAAATCATCACAAAATTTTTTGTTTGGATTTGAAAATTTATATATATTATATATGTAATATATATGTACGAGAATGAAAAAAATGTATTAAATTTTTGAAAATATTCTACATTAAGTAATAGAAATTGTAATGTGTATGGATAATTTTGTTTTTAATTTTTAATTTTTTAAGTGATCAAATTTGATTGCAAATTTTATTTGATGATCCAATGTGCTTTTAAAAGCATTCAAAAAATTTCTTGGACGCCAGATTTTCATTTGCATTCCATATTATTAGATAAAAGCTTATCATTTGTAATGAAAAATTAATTTTAATATCTCAGTTGCTTACATTTTTTAACATATTCTTATGAAAACTTAAATTTTTCCATTATCTTTGTTCGTAATTTGATAAATGAAAAAAATGCTGGAAAATATGGAAATCAATGAAATTTATATTTATTTAAACAAATAATTTTTTGAGAATTTTTAAATAATGACAGTAAACATTGTTATTTTATCTTCTCTTACGTCCGCCTTTTATTTTGCCTCCTTTACGAATGCTTTTTTTCAGTTTTAAATTTTTGGTCTTGCTCACCGACGTTTGAACCAGTTTGGGTCCCCGATATTTACCTCCTTTGGCTCCTTTCTTAATCTTCTTACTTGATTTCTTGCTTTTCTTAGATTTTTTTTCATTTTCGCTGAAAGTATCAAAGAAAAGGATATTAGTAACACAATCGAAAAATAATTTGCAGTGTTTTTAATCTTGCTCTTTCTGGATAAAATAACGCCTGAATTCAGTCATGGAGTATCACATCAAAAAAACAATTTTTTTTCCCCCAAAAACTTTCTCCTACCAAAATATAATAAATTATGATGAGAGTTCATGACTATTGTGCTATTTCTCAAAAGATCAGTGAAAAATTGTCATGATTCAAGAATTAAAATTTATTAATGCAATAGACTAAAAATTTTTGATCTTTTAAAATATATCATTATTTAATTAAGAAATTAACATCAAATTTACTTCAAATATTTAAAGATTAAATAATTTATTAATTAAATAATTAATGTAATTAGTCAATTATTTAAAGAATGATAGAATTATTTAAACATAAAATTTAGTTATAATTAAACTAATAAAATTTTTAGCAATAACATTAAAAAGTGTTTCTATTACAAAGTCATATTTGCTAGTTTTAAGGCATTTTTCTTATGTGTGGCAACTTCTTGTTCACAATCACTGAACTAGCAAATAATTTTAGCTTAAAAATTTTCAAAATAAAAATTACCGTTTATTTTCATTATGCACTTCCTTATCAACAGCTTTTTCTACATTTAACTTGGGTTTCTTATTAAGAATGTTATCAATCATCTCTATATTCTTTGCTTTTTCAGCATTAGGTTTTGGCACTGGCAATTTTCTTTTACGGTTTCCAGGAACAAAATCTTTGACATTTTTTGCAGTTACCTCTTTTGGAAGTTTCGTTTGAAACTTTCCAAGTGAAGCAGTTGAAGCTTTTGCAACAGTTATGGCGGCACCTTAAAGAGAGTTTTAAAATTTATTTTACAAGTTATATAATTTGCTTTTTATTTTTTTTCTCATTGACGCTTTTTGTTTATGGAATGATAAAATAAATTTTGAAATTTTTTAATAACTATTTTATAAATTGAAATTTTATAGCATACCTAGCTTAGAAGGTGTCTGTTTTGTAGTTGGAGCAAATCCAACTTTGGGGAGTTTAATGTTTTTTGCCTTAGCTAAATTACGAAGCCGCTGGAATTCATTTTTGGCTACTTTTTCAGTTTTCTGCATTTTTAATTTTTCAAATTGGTCTTCATATGGATCTGCATTATCTGGCACTTCCAAAACCCATGTCTTATCTTTTTCAGCCTGTGCTTTTTTATACCCATGTAAGGGAACCCATTTCTGTAATCAAATGTGACTAATATTAAATTATTAAAAATAAATTTAAATATTAAATCATTAATTCATTTTTATACACATTTCAGGTTCATTCCACTTAAAAACTAATTCATTGGTAATGTCTATGCTAAAGTTTAAAATGATATGTTTGTACTAACTGATCTTTCACCTTTTTTATATATTTATTGTGGCAATATAAAATACCACATCATCTTCAAAGTATAATATTATTGAAATATCATGTATTAGTAATGTTTCTAACTGTTAAATTTAGTTTTTAAATAGATTCAGAATCAGATAGAATTCAATTAAATTTGCATTAATTTTAAAATCAGGTTTATATCATAGCAAAATAGATAAAATCTTTGCTGCACTGTTAGTTATTTATCCATCATCCATTAACAATAAATAGACCTGTATATGTGCCTGCTGATTTTTATCAAATTATTTCAATTCTTCAACAAAATAACATTATTGCTGATCTTGAATTCAATATATGATGGGAAACAATTATATAAAATAAATAAATTTAGTACAACATAATAATGTATGTAATAATATGTATTTTATATATGTAATAATATTTATTATTATTTTTAATAAATTTTCAATTATAAAATTTAAATGTACCAAATATATAAGAAAATCTGAATTTTTTTGCCTGATTGACTTACTTTAAGAATGTCATCCCATTTAAGTTTATCTTTCTTCTTTTTCTTGATGCCTTTCTCTTTGGCAAACTGTTCCCATTTAGTGAGTTCTGGCTTTTTTGGGACAGGTAATGCTCTAGGCAAAATAAATTTTGGTTTTGGTAAAACTGCTGTTATCACATCATCAACAGTCTCTGTTTGAAGTTTCCATAAATTATTTATGAGTAATTGAACATTATCTCTTGCTAGAAGCTGCAAATATGAGTTTGTGTTTGATCTGAAAAATTTTAAGATTAATTTTTTAATAATTATCAATAAACAAAACTATAAAAATAATTTTTAAATGATAACATATAATAATAGATTTATTTAAATTTCTACACTTTTCTTAACAAATTTCAGAACTTATTCTCAAAAAATTGATAACTGATAGTACAAAAAAGTGACAAAAACTTTAAAAATTGGACAAAGTTAATTGGTTTTCAAACTAAAAAATAACATAAAACTTGTAATGATGTTTATGTTTCCTAATTTAATAACAGCTTATTGATTAAATTATATATCAAATTTTTGTCTACCTAAAATCAATTTTAATAGAAGTGACTACTTTTTGAAAATTAAGATTATACCAAAGACTTTTGATTATTACTTATTATTGCACTGAATTATTATAAAATTAAAGATTTAATTATTCTACATTAAACTGATAACAATTTTTTTACATTCAATTTTTTTTTAATAAAAAATGGTAATCAATAAATAATAGATATGCTGATAGTTTTAATGCCAGATACAAAATAATGACTGCTAGACAGTTGTTTTAGTAGAAAAAGGCCCGTTAACTAACAACTGAGTCATTTATCTTTACGATTTTTAAAATACGAAATTAAAAACCGGTGGCTTACTTTGAAGCTTTCAAAATATAATTATTACAGATAAAAAATAATTTAATTTTTTGATAATAAAAAACTAATTAGCACCTTAGTTTTTCTAGATCTATTTCATTTGGGTCGCTTGCCAGTAATGACCCCTCATCAAATTTTAATTCTAAATGCTTTTCTACTTCTATACTCGGTAGAGCATTCTCTTTATCTTTTTCACTTAATATTTCTTCAACAATATCCATTATTGCACTCAAGACGTATAGGTATATTTATATAATCTAAATTGTCGCAAGTGCAACCGGCATTGCCAACATTGGCAATGGAAAAGAGGAATGGAATCAAACATAACGAAAGGAAGAGGAAATAAAAGTCTTAATTCTATGGAAATTTTATATTTCCCTTTTTTAAATTCAACACTAATTAATTTATAACTAATAATTGTTGCTCCTATTTTTTTCCCAGAAGCTTCTAAAATGAAATTTGTAGTTTTTTTATGATTGACTTTTTTACAATACTTTATAATAATCTTCGAGATTTATAAAATTTCGTTTACTCATTAGATTTTTTCTGATCTTTGTTCCAAATCCTTCTCGTTCTTGCGATTTGAAATAGTCGATCAAATTTTTTTGTTTTATTTACATGTACTAATGATATCTACATAAATGACTTATTAGCTATTACGCTTAAAGCATTAACTGGTATCTTGACGATGGATAAATATTCTGGCATCGTTTTTTAGGAAATTTTTAAAATAAAAAATTAACTTTTTCCCAATCTCGTCCGTCAAATACATGAATGCTTTTATTTATGTACATTGCGAAAAATATTAATTTCCTGTATTATCAATTTCACTTTTTAAATGTACATTATTAATGCAAAGTCAAAATTGAGGTTTTATATACACCCAAGCGTAAAAAAATGAACGGCAATTTATTCTGGTACAATTTGGAAATATTTACAATTTTTATGGATTTAGCTGCATAAAAATTAGTTATTCCCGCCGTCAATGCACATGTCAATGGCATGAGACTCTGATAATTCCGAATGAGCTTGGTACAGCCTGTCCAGATCTTCCAGATCCTTAGCAGAACAGAGTGGTGTCGAAGCCTTTACAGTATTATTGAATTTTTTGTAGTCCACTTCGTAGCACTGCCTTTCTTCGTTGTAAGACAGAATGGACTCGAAACGATGCCCCCATTTTATTTCTCCAGGCAGATACGAAGTTCTGGAAATTAGTATTAAATTTGATTTGTGCGATATTTTCGATATTGGCGATTAGACGCATGCAGAAGATATGAAATCACTGTCGGGGGATGTGATGTGGGGAACTCGGGGAAAAAAAAAGAATTTACCGAATGATGATTATTGAAAATTTGTAGCTGATTCTTAATAATTACCTGGCCTGAGTCGTCTGACCCGTAGATTCAACAGTACCTTCCAAAATTGCAACAATTTCAAATGTTTCATGAAGCAGTTCTTGAGCGGATATGGTGTATAATGGGCTTTGTCTGTCTATAATATGGACAATGGTGAGAGGCCAGATGAAAAATAAATTTGAATCGCACCCGTCGGCTGATACAGTTAATTCACATTGATATTGTGGTAATTCTTCTCCTTAAAAAAATATTTTTGCTTAAATTTAGTATTAGGATATTTTTCTTAACACAACACCGAATGTTTAGGCGTTTACTGTTAATTTTCGTACAATTTATGCAGAGCATTATTTTTGAGCGGCGTTAAACTAAATCACTTCATATCCGTCAGAAATTGTCCTCCCACTATATCAACAATGTCGTATTTCAAAATAAATTAATGTTATTACAGATTTCCTCATATATATCTGTATTGTTTACTTTTATATATATTCAAGCATCAAAACACAGCTTTGTTGTGTACAAAATACATACATATGCTCTTTATATGTATAAATAATACACGAAATAATAAAATGTTCACAAATGTATTTAGAAAAAGATACATTGTAAACTTTAATCTCATAAGCTCTATTCTTTTGGAGATTATGCATTGCAATTAATGTTTTTACCTTCTCTCGTTGTTCTTGTTCTGAAAATGTGGGCCGTTATGTTCGTCCCAATGATGTGCGATTTCCTCATATCGCCAACCCTGAACATCAGGCACAACTGACCGTCCCTCTGACAAATTACGGCTTTTCTGCTGAACAGAAGAGTCTGACGGCGTTGTTTTGGTCGTGCCATCTTAGCAAAAAATATGCCTGCGAATTAAATTAACCAACACGTCAATTGAACGAAGTGTCATTTGTAACAAAATTTCAACTTTTATCAGATTCATACCCGCCATGAATGCTGAAATCATGACTCCGGTTATGCTCTGAATGCACATGACAAAAATTGCTTCTGGGCATTCTTCATTCGTGGATCGTCCTCCGTAGCCAATAGTGTGCTGAGTTTCGACAGAGAAAAGAAAGCAAGAAGCGAAATTGTACAGGTTTTCCACGCAGGGAGTCCAATTTGAATCCTAAAACGAACGTTTCAAGTATCGGGAACAATTTTTAAATGCAATTTCCATTTTGTTTTCCTGCTGGAAAGGTTAAAGAAAGATCGTTCGAAATCGGCGTTTTACCTCCAAGTGCTGAAAGTCTCCATGGGCGTAAGCAATCAACCAGTACAGTCCGGCATAGAAGAGCCAGCTCATTATAAAACTGAGAGCGAAGACTATCAATGTCCATCGCCATTTAACGTCCACAAGAGTGGTGAAGATGTCCTGAAGATATCGAAGTCTTCTTTTGGAGAGGCTACTCTTCATCAGCACGTTGCATTCTCCATTTTTTAACACCGATCTCTTTGGATATTTCAGATATTTCTTCCTGAATCTGCTTCGACTGCAAATGTAAAAGTAATGGGATGTAGAAAAACATTATTTACATGGGTCCGTATCGTAAATATTTAGTGACGAAAAATATGGATTTTGGTAACCCCAAAAGTGGTACCACTAATAAGAGAACAGAGGAAAACGATTAAAAAAAACCAATCTTTTCATACGTTGAGAGTATTATTCGTTTACGAATTAGAGAAAAGAATAAATAAATAGTTGTATTAACATAACGAAAATTTAATAACTAAACAAAATAATTTATCAACTGAAGCATTTTAAAATTTCTTGATCTCCGTGTTATATAATTCTTTATATCAAACATGCAGAGTTTAAATAAATTTAAGTACATAATAAAGAAAATTTTTTTCGACAATATTATTTATAATTATTATAGTTTCGCTCATATTTTAATTTTGAATTAACGTCCGTGCAAATCAGTTTGATTGTTATGCACTTTCTGTTACAAAAAATCAAAGTATAAAAATTTTATTCGAGTCCAAGATACATCGAGAGGTTTATAAGAGTCCGTTCGTTTCAATGCGAAGTACTTCCGGATTCGATTCATATATTAACTTATTTATAAAAATACATCCGTCTTGTAATGTCTAGAACAGAGAAATTGATCGGAACACCTTGGAAATATATACCCGTGCATTTTACATTTGTCTGATTTTCCTTGAAACTTGTCATATGATATTTTCATTGCACTAAAAAAGTTGTCTAAGCGTGAAAATATGGTGTGTTTCCTTGCAATACGCTTTCCGGATTGCGTTATTATTAAAAATCATATTATTCCGTGCAAAATAATGCTTTGAAAAATGTTATCTTTAAAATTTTGGAGCGTTCGTTTCACCGAGGAGAATTACGCGGCGAAACCCAGACGCTGATTTTTTAACGCCGAAATTCACGGTGAATTTCGATGCGCAAAAATGCAGATAAAAGATTTTTATTGATAATATGCGGCAACGAATCGTTTTTTACGTTTCGCGCAATTCACATCTACGCGTGTTTCGTAATTGCGCCCGCGGACCACATTAAATCCGTCGTCCGATCTTTTCTCCGGCACCTACCTCTCGAACGGACTGTCCGGGACCGTGGAACAGGGAGAAGTTACGGAGTTAGCATCGCTCCACTTTATATCCGGCGCAAATACTGACTTATTGTCCGAGAATCTGTCACCGTCAAGGAAGAACTGAGCTTGCCCGATGTCGGACGCGGCAAATCGCGGCTTGCTCCGGCAGAGAGACGAGCTGCCGGAGAACTGCTTAAAGTCGAGGAAGGGCAGCCTCCTGTGTCTTTTGCCGTTTCGGAACGCAAAATCGGAAGTTTCGTCGATGATATCCTCGTGGGACTTGAAGTTGAGCTGCTTCGTCCTGCTCAATTCGAAGTCCCTCTCGTACTTGGCGGATATGCCGTCGGCTATGTTTTGCAGGTTCGCGATCAGTCTCGCTATGTTCCGGATGTCCTCTTGAAATTCGGACTTTTCCGGTCCGTCCCCGTGACCGTCGCGAGCGTGGAGCCTCGGAAACCCGAGCTCGCGACCTTTCCATCCGCCCTTCCGCCCGGGAGAAGCCCTCGGTCCCACGTTCGTCATCGACTCGTGAATCGACCTGAACTCCGAACCGGACAGGCCCCGAGGCGCTTCCGGTTCGCGGGCGTCGTCCGCGCCGTCGCGGTCTCCGTCTAGAAGGAGGATTCCCTCCTCGGAGGAGGATCTCTGGTTCGAAACCGCTCTCTCGGCCCGTTCGGCATCCATGGTTCGAATCTCCCGCTTTATCGCTTCGACAGTTAATTATTGCAGCGTCGTTAAATATCTTAAATTACACTAATGATATTCGTCAATTAAATGTTCTTTTTTCTCTCTCTTCCTTTACAATTCCGTGTGCCGGGACTCGAATGCGTATTCTACAAAAAGAAAAGAACGTTCTGAAATGTGTCGGGTCTGTCTGGACGCAGGGACCTGCGTCTTTTCGCCCGGCGAGCGGGGGGGCACGCGAAAGGGGATCTTCGGACCGGGCCGGGCACGCAGCGAAGGAGGCCAAAGGTCCTGCGCTTTTGCCGCAAGATAACGTCGGGCACGTTAATCGTCGATCATTTTTCACCAGGCCTAAGTGTCTCGTGCTCGGCCACGTTTGCTGGTGCGGAAAGTTAGTTTCAGGCCGTGAGCGAGAATATTCTCCTCCATAATGCGCCGAAATCGACGTTTTTCCCTTTCCC
>JAOWBB010000424.1:0-48450 GCA_028565995.1 Ricinus marginatus | reverse complement strand
CCACATAAGAAACATTAAAAGCGGGTCTAGAGAATATCCTGTTGTCTTCTTTGTTCTTATGAATTTATTAATTCAAACGAATTATCATTTTTCCGAATATCCTTCCGAGTATTTTTCAATCTTTTGGAAGTTGTAAAAATCTTGAGGCAAGTCATATTTGCATTTTTTTAAAAGACAGTTTCAAATAATAGTATAAATAAAATTTCTTTTGTGAAAAAACTAAAAGAGAAAATTTATTTTGAATCTGCCAAGATCCAAAAGGGACAATAATGTGAAACACAGTAAAATTTAATAATATAAATCTTAAATCATAATTTTCACTTTAGAAAAAATTAATTTATGTATTTGATCTTATTCTTAAGTTTTGATACCGTCTTTTAAAATATGCTCCTCTCTTATACTTCCACTATATATTCTTATATTATAGATATAATTTATATACTTAAGAGATTATACTGATACTTCCAAAAGATAACTATATAAAAATATAAAAATGTGATAAAAAAAATAGTCTTATTAAATCTAGTATGAAACTAAACAATTATAATAAAAAATTACAGAAATATTAGGTCGTAATCTTAATCAAATACACAACCTCCCTAGAATGCGGCATGAAGTTCTTCTGAATAAGAAATATTTTATAAATTCAATGGTCCTTATGATAGCTCTACGTGGTTTTATTGAGGTAAGTTAATGCTCGATTATGAAAAAAATAAAAAAGACAAATAATTCATTTTAATTCAACTTTTGACAATATATATATGAAAAGATGAAAAAATATTTCTTTTTGTAATATGTATTATGGACTGAAGAAAAATTAATTGTCGATGGCAATTTCTTTCAACCTGTAAGCGATCTCTTCAATTTACATTACATTACAAAAGAACAGAAAATCGATCGATTGTAATTCTAAGTTTTTCGTTTAACAATTGATTGAAGCAGTTTCAGCCATTATTTTTGATTTTAAAACAAGTACCTCTAACTCCGCCAGCATGACCGAGATGGTAGATGACGGCAATAATCGACCACAATGCAAAACATTCCTTTTCACTAATATCAAGGGATTTTAAGGCAAGAGACAATTTAGACAATTCCATTACGGCTTGCTGCTGATTTTCAATCTGAAAAAAATTAAATTTATCCATTATTAAACAATGGATCTTTTTTAACATATAATTCAATGTCTGTAAAACAATGAGCACCTTATGAAGGGATGTAACGAAAAGATTGCTGCTTGGAGGGGAAGAATCAAGGAACAACTGTTTTGCCAAAGATCCTTCAGCGCCGGCCAATAACCAGTAAAATACATTAAAAGTGCCTTCGTCCTCGGGCGTCTTGATCACCCGCTGTTTCTCCAGCAAAAGTATCTAAAGAAGAGTAAGTATATTTTAAAATCGACATTACATATGTTCAATAATTTCTTAATCACATAATATTGAATTGCATGGACTGCCTTAAATACTTTTTTCAGCATAATATTAAAACTTTCACAGAACAAGAAAATAAGCAATAGGAAAAATAAAAACATTAAATCGCAAAAAGATTCGGAACAATCATGAAATTAATTAATAAGTGTTTTAACCTCTTAGATTCTTGTTAATAATATTTATTTAATTTAATTTTCCACTGACACTGTATGAGAAATACTCAGATAAAAAAAACGAGAATTTTGCAAGAAAAAATAAAGGGAAAAATAAAGCGAGCAAAAAAAGTAAACATATTTTATTTTAGTAAAATGAAAGTTTACGTAACTCCGGACGCTCCACCAATCACCCAGAAACAAAAATATGCAAAAGAAATATCTCCAAATAAGCCTATAAAAATTACTTAAACCGTTACTATCACATTCCAAATTAATACAACGAGCCTTATATTTGAGGTATGTTTTTAAGGAAACTTTTACATTATATACAAATATGATTTCGAACCAGTCTCGGAGAGTGTCAGTAAAATGCTGTACTGCTATAGAATAATTATTACAGATCGCACCACGACGAACATCAGATTGGATACGAAATGAATTTTAGCAACAGTCTAAGGAATGAACTAGTCTAGCAATTACAAATACAGATTTGTTTAAATCTGCACAAAATACAGATTTGTTTCTTTTACTTTTCTTAGATCTATTATTCGATTTAATTAAAATTTTTTCCAGTTCGAAATATCATGAATGCTTAATATTTTAAAGAAAAAATAATCACTTGAAGCGACATTGATGCTATTTGTCCAGATTGATCGAAGTCTATATTAATTAAGTTTGTAGATCTAGTTGCGTTAAGGTTCAGACAAGTCCGGGCACAAACAAATGCTTCAAGTACAACATTCAATGCATTCAATCTTTCCACCGTAACAACCTGCAAATGAAAAAGAATGTTTATTGTATCTATGACAAAGAATCTGCTTTACTAAATCTTTTATAGTTTTTACTTACTTTATTCACTGAACCGGCGCAATGCAACAAATAGCTGAGAATGTGCTTGAAATTATGAGTTTTCCCCGAACCGCTTCGCCCAACCAGTACAATGCTTTGATCTTTTCTGGTAGACAGCATAGATCGATAAGTCGTCTGTGCCATGGCATATATATGCGGCGGCATATCTTCGGATTTACATCCTCGAAAGAGAGCTGCAACCTAAATGTTAATAAGAATAAAAATAATTGCAAAATTCCAATAATTTTTGAGATTATTTTTATAAAATGAGGTGGATTTGCCTGCCGCAGCTTCTTTATGCAATCCTCAAGATTACTCCTCGATGTTTCAGCTACTTTAAACAAGCTTCAATCTATAGTTTTCAGTTTAATAAGATATCAGAGCCCACAGCTATTCGAATATATATATATATAAACAATATGGAATTTCAGTCGTTATTTTTTTATTTACTTATTTATTTTTAATGAATGCAAGTCAATCTTAATTTTGAATTGGATTTAATAATACCTTTTAACCTTCGATTCTTAATGTAATTTATCATGTTTAAAGGCGAAACTTGTGAAAAATGACCTAAGATTTCAAATGCAAATGTTTTCGTGCAACCGAATGAAACAGAAAAATTAATAAAATAATCCAATCAAACGAAGGAACAAAGAAATTTAGAGATACTCTCTGAAAAATGGCTTAGCAAGGCCTTTTATAATTACTTTATATTTTCAATTTTTTTTAGCAATCGAAATAATTTTACTCCAAGATTTAACTCAAGTATAAAATATATTCTGTTCTTTTAATAATTTCTTATATGTCTGTATAATTCCATCGCCTTCCTTTATCTTGCTATATGGCATTGAATGTAATGGCCCCTTCTGATCATGACTTCCTCATTAAGATTTTATCATATCACTGTCAATACATAAAAAATATCATATTTACTGGACAATGCCATATTCAGGCACGATAAATTTAAGAAATTATATTAAACTTTCCGTGCAAGTATAAAAGTCATCTGTATCTTTTAACTTTTTATTAAAAACTTTTCTAATTTTTTTTTTTTTTATCAAATTCAATTTAATATTTTTTATCAAGGCAGTCAGAGATGTTCTTTAAGAAAGACAATATTAAATTTTCTTTCTCAGGGGCTTTTTAAAATATGATTTTATGATAATGAAATATTAAATTAAAAATTTTAGAAATGTCAATGCTCGCGACCGAACCATTCCTTCATTGTCGAAGGTGACTTTTAATAATTATTGATTTTCGGAGATCCACTGACTTAACCCACAGAAATTTACATTGGTAGGACGAAAATTGTTTAAGTTCTGATTTTCTTCTTTGGAGTATCTTTTCGTATATATTGTTGATATCACACGGGAAACATATTAACGGTGGATCGCTAAAGAGCGATCTTGTTTTTCGAGGAAGACCAAACCATTCGTGATTTTATTTCTTAAAGCGTGGTTATTATCCGTCATGGATATTTATGATATCAATGATTTCATCTTTGATCTTTGGATGCTACAATAAGAATCGAGGTTGCTGAAGAGAACATACTTTGAGCAACAAAAGTCGCTCACTGACGAGCAGGCGCTTTCGTAATTGTCACCATCGCAAGATGCCCTCTGCATTTTTCGCGACAAAATTCCTATGATTTCCGGATCCAAAATCTTTCCTGGAAGAATAAGATCCACAGTGATATTCTCGCTATTGGGTCCAGCGAGATCACTTAAAATTAAGCACTGGAATTGTCCAAATCATCAGTTACCTCAGTCTCCTCGAAAAGAAGAGTAAAATTCGCGTTCTCAGTTTTAATAGTTCAGTCAATCTTCAAAGTGTAACAAGAAAGATAAGGAACTTACATCTCAACTTCCTAAGAAGGGATAGAGGTACACTTACTTATTATAGCGTTGTAATTGTCATATGGTAAAATATAATATGCCACTGTAATGAAGACCGAGAAAATTTATCGAAAGTTCGTATTTAAATTAACACCGAATAAAAGTAATTTTGTACTGGCACAAATGTTACATGAGCAGAGTATGATCCGCATGGCGGACCTAACCAGTGAAAAGCGTGAGAGTATCCTTAAGTCATATCTCCTCTTCATTCCTTGTTTTTATTTCTTCGAAACATAATATTCTTTATCATAAATATTTATGATATCTGTGATTTCATCTCTAGTCTTAGGAGATCGCTTTTGTAACTAACTTTTTAAAGAACTGCCTGATGCAATTGCTTGTCCTTCAATTTTCTGCAAGTTCTCTTATGTAATTTTTAGTTTTCTTTTGATGGGGATATTCATTATGCTTTTAAATGTAACTTTTTTTTCTGTGATATTTTTACTTTCAGTTTTTGTGTAAAAAGTAGCATTGCAACGACTTTTTTTGATCCCTTTTCATTTGCTGCTTAAGGTACCAATATTGTTCTCGATATTATCTTTGTAATACTATTTTATAATTTCTTCATTATGTATATCTGACATGATTGGAAGATAGATTTTCGTCCAATCAATTTTTGATTTTTTTTCATACTCATAATTGTAAGTTAATTTTTTCTACAATGAAAAATGCTCAAGGTTCTTATTCTTATTATATTCTTTAACCTTCATATTTAAATATTTGAAATATATTACCTACATATTTATTTCAATTGAAATTCAGCATATAGAACTTTTAAAGGTACAAATTAACTTCACCAAAAGAGATAGCTAACGAAGATTCCGAACCAAAAAATTTATTAACAATACAATGAATTTTAATGTGTACTCGTGAACTAAAAAAGTTAAGATCCTATGCGCCAATACATAAAACAATAAATGAAATATATGATATAACAGGCATCTCGATCGCCATTTAATATTTTATTATTTTATCTTTTACACGTAAAAAAAAAGTTTAGAGTTTAAATTTAATAATTAAATCACATACCTTCTCATTGTAAATCGAAAGCGTACATTGAGGATTTATCACAATTAAGTTTCCAGCGGCGTAGGTATGGATCAAATTGTTACCATAACGCTGCCTCAAAAGGTAAAGTACACTGCTTTCATTGATATATCGTAACTGACAGAGATCTTCTGCACAATCAAGATGGGCAGGATTGGCTTTTTCCAAATCATCTTCTTCAACTTCAAAGATCTTTTCCGAGTTTTCCAATTTTACCTTTAATTTTCCAGTATCTGAAATCAAATTAATATTACTGAATTCGACAATAAAAATAAGAATAATGATAGTGGTCTTGATATTTGCCAAAAAAATCAGTTTTAAAAAATTCGAAATTGT
Organism: Ricinus marginatus; assembly: GCA_028565995.1. Lineage (NCBI taxonomy): Eukaryota > Metazoa > Arthropoda > Insecta > Psocodea > Ricinidae > Ricinus > Ricinus marginatus. The sequence goes on along the minus strand of JAOWBB010000424.1, from coordinate 42,741 downwards.
GTGAAATTAATCCCTGAAATCCGATTTTGTAACAAAAATCCACTTCTCCTTTATAATTGATCTCAGGAACGAGAGGAAAGAAGATTTTAAAAATATGCATGTAAAAGTTTCTTGCATAAGAAATAACTTTTTTAAATTTTTTTTACATACATTCTGTTCCAACAATATGTATAATTGCGAATCCATTTTGAATAATATATTCCTACCTGATGATTGCTTCGAATCACCTGCTGCTAGCCTGACTGCGGAAAATCCTCCTCTGTGCGTCAACCACAACTTTTCACTATCCAATAATGCCCTTTCAATAGCCACCTCTTCTTCCGTCCTCGCCTGCACATAAAAATTCAATTTAAATTATAAAAAGGGAGATGCGATACCTAGAAAATCCGAAACAGAATGATCATTCATGGTCATGCTAAAGTAGAACTGATAGCTCATTCTGTAGTTCAAATTTGATATTTGAGACTGATCAGGAAGGAAACTTATAATTAAAATTTCCGAAAGAATTTTTCTCAAAATGATCAATCAAGTGATGACATTTCAATAACAGTGTCACAAACGGTAAATAGTGTTTTCAGTGAACAAACTTCAAAATTTTATAACATCTTCAGTGACATCGGTTTTTAAACTATGACAAGAAGTAACTGACGCCAAATAAAGGATGAATTACATCTAATCCAAACTATTAGGGGCGTACAACATGATTCACTACTCTTCTTGCATGGTGGAAAAAAATTTTCGTATCCACACTCAAAGGATGGTAAATTAAAGGTAAAATTTTTCATTTTTAAAATATCAATGTAAATTACTTAGAATGATTGCCAAGTGCCGAAACAATTACGAACGCCAATACCGAATGGAATCAATTTAAACAGAAAACGAGTGTCACAGTTTTTTTTAATGTGGGTTGTCAAAATGTAAGAACATTTCGGGGTGCTTGTTGTATATCAATTTCAAGCAATTTCAAGGATGGTTCAAAAAGTGAAAATATCGTCTGTGCCCGTTGGTGCTATGAATACTGGACATATGCCGCGGACTTCTGTAACATAACACATTTCAAGGAAGTACAGGCAGAAAGACTGAGTAACCAACAAACGCGGAAACGCAGAATACAGCATCAGTTAAAGTTATTTTCTAAATCTCGAATTAACTCTCACCGTGGTTTTTTTGAACCTGAGACTGCCACTTCTCTTTAGAGTTCCGGCCCGTATGTTGCTGTCCTGCAGCACAATGTCTCGACCATCCATGCCAGATCTCTTAATCAATTCGCTTAGTTCCGGTATGGGCTGTACCTAAATGAAAATAATTGAAAAATTTAAGAATGATATATTTTATTCGGAATCAGCAACGAAGACGGTCACTTTCATCGAGACGTGAATTCTATGCAAAGAGTATCTGTGAACGTCATGATAGCAAGAACTCTCCATGACAGTGAACGGACATTAAGCGGTTAATTCTTTTTTACAGATTCATTTTTCACTTTTCCAGCCTTTTGAAACCTCAGCTACTTCGAAAAATTAAAAATTTTCGTGTAAAATCATCGTGTACGATGATAATTATTATTAGAGTGTGAACAAGAAAAGTTTACTTAGTAATGTATCAATAAAATATATTTAAAATAAGTTAATTTAGAGATCAATTACTGTGGTAGTGTTGCATCGGTATAATTAAAAAAAAAAAAAAAAAAAAGATTAAATTAACGAACAAGCAATAAGATTCAGCAATATAATCGATCGCTTTAATTTTTCTAACATGGCAGAAGCGTTTTCGAAATGCACCATCATTTTGTTGATTTACAAATATTCCTAAAAGGTAAACCTGAACTGCAATCACGCAAAGTACCTGCAAATGATTAAATGAATAAGACAATTTATGTTAAATTACTAATAAATTTATTTATATCGTGCCGAATGTCGCAATGATAATGTCCTAAGAGTTTCATCGAAGCTTAGGAAACATCTCGACGAAATTTCAAATATCGCAATCAGAAATAAAATCTCGTGAGCAAGAAAACCTGTTAAGAACTTATGCAAAAAATTACATTCAGTGAATGGCGTCAAATTAAAAAAAAAGGAATCATGGAAATTGCACCGTGGCATAATTATTCCTGTGGGAATGTATTCCCAGTGACGGAAATACCCGGGAATACAACGGAAATCACTGTTTCCCACAGGAAAGCCACGCAACGGAAACGAAGAGACATCGCTGCATTTCTTGCAGATTTCCACCAAAAATCTCGTTTTCTTCATGCGACTCTTATGAAAGCTCTGCTCCGAACTTACTGCACTTTTGCGGAAGCCACTGCCCCGAATGCCGAATATCGTTGCTGTTGAAACGAATTTTCCGGTCGAACGGAAATCGACGTCGCTCAACCGGAAAGAAAGCGAAAATAAGCAGAAGAAATGTGCGATGATCTGTGATGACGAAATCGGCGAACGGAGACAGATCCTGCACCTAAAACGCAGTTAGACATCAAAAACTGATGGAGCAAAAAGAAATCTTCGCAACTGAAATCCTCCCTCAAATATAAATAATTAAGGTTCAGTAATTACAGTTGTTCGGGAGTCGTAAGAGCGGAGCGGGCTGAAAGGACGAAAATAAAGAGTCAAGAACGGAGAATCTGGACCATTCTGCAGAAGAATCTTCCTCGGGGGAGAATGCAACAGCAAGAAACGGGCCACTTTGTTACTGTCGGATTATATGGCGAATTGATTACATTAACCGTTCTCACAGTTTGACACTCGGATATCGAACGTATTTCACGGCTGCGTTCCCGTCGAACGCAGTCATCGTCAGATGACGGGGACAGACGTCAAAAGACGCCTTTCCTCGGGTCTTAAAGCGCGCAACCATTTGCTGTATTTGAACCGTAATTGTAATTGAGATTACTATGCATTGGCGCTCTTCGTGCTTTCCTCGTTGCGGGCCGCAGTTCCGGTAATTTTTAAAAACGTTTTTCTACTGAGCAAGTAAGAACTGAGATCTCATCCGATGCTAAAAGGGAAGTATTCCTGTAAAAGTCAGTTACATTCATTTCATTTGAGTTGAAAATTCAGTGCTAGGAACAAATATGTGGCTAATTAATTAATAAAAATTTTATAATTCATTATTATTATAAAATTCTGATCTGCATTCAAGAATTCCGAAAATAATCTGTTGTAAATTAATTAGGTACTTATCTCTTTAGCAATAAAGTGTCTCTAAATAAGTAAATTAAGCTGCAAGAAAAATCTTTCCTGATTTCCCTAAGCTTGGGGATCGTTGTCGTGGTTTTTTTATATTTTCTTTTGGAAGGATTTTATAGTTAAGACACCGCACTAAAGTATTGTAATTTCTGTTTAACATCCAAATAAAAAAATTGTAATGCAGGTGCAACTTTTTACACCTTTTAATCTTTCTCAAGCAGATGCAACATGAAACATGACTAATAGTTCATAATGAAAAGTAATTTTTTTTAATAGCACTTTAATTTTTGCTTATACATTTCAAAATGAAAAAAAATTTGAAAGAAAGACTGATTTTAAAATATGAATTATTATCTTAGAACTATTTGGAGGCTGATTATTGATAAATTTTTTTGGATTGTGAACATATATGACAATTATTACATTCATAAATATTACATCAAAATTATAGACATCTTACCTTAACTGTTACACTGGAATTACTGCTTTTTATTAAATCAATAATATCCTCCCTTGATTTGTCATGGACTTCAATTCCATTTACTTCTAATAAAACATCTCCGGGCAGCAGTCCAGTTTCATTTCTGTTGCCCAAAATAGTACCAGGTTCAGAAAATATAACAGTTTTTTTATTTGACTTGCTCAGTTTATCAGTAACTATGGCTCTCCTTAGCTGAAAACCAAAATCTCCCCTTGTTGTTCGATGAATTGTTAACTGTCTAGGTGCTGGCAACGTGATTGGAGTTATCTGAGGTAGAGAAGCATCAAAATCCTTTTCGCCAATATTTAAGTATATTTTAGAAAAACCTTGACTTTCACCAGTTGGAGATAATGAAAATGGAGGTGTTGCAAAACTGCTGTTTGTAGTATCAGTTAAACTTTCAGCACTTGGACTCGTAGATGTGATACCTAATAAATTACTTTTATCATTTTTAGTGCTTGAAAATGTGTAAGTATTTGATTTAGATTGACTCCTTAAATGCTTGGATGATGACTGTGCACTTTGATCAACACCAAAATAATTATTAATCTGCAAGTTATTTCTATTTACGGATGAAATGTTTTGGGAAGTAATCAGTTCATTTTGCAAAGTATTTCTCACTAATAATTTTGCACTATAAGAATCTTGATTTTCACAGAACTCTGTACTATTTGCACTGGTTTTGGTTCCCTTTAGAATTCCACGTTTCGGTGGTCTTGGAGGCAAAGGAGGAAGCATTTTTTGAGAAACGTAAGGCGCAGTCAGAGAATTTAAACTTGCTTCGCTGGAGTCGCTGTGAGTTGACATTTCACCCTGATTCTGAAACGGCGTCTTGGAAACGGTATACCCGGGTAAGCTGCCGGATTTTTTGAATTCCGCATCCCGTTCCAAATCGGCGAAAAAGCTTTCACTGTAATCGGCCGTGATTCCGCTGGGCAACTTTTCCTTTTCCTTGCGTCGTCCTCGTATTTTCAGGGATCTCCTCATTTCATCCAGACGCATTAATTCCTCTTTGGTCATGTTCCCTCTGTCTCTCTTTTTTTTGCCTTCCTTTTCTTTTTTACGCTTATCCTTCTCCTCTTTCTCTATGGCTTTTTTCATAAAATTAAACATATTTTAATTTAATATGATTCGACATATACCTTCGAATAAGTGTGTTACTACAACAAGGACTCATTCAACTTCTTAATCTAATCAAATAATAGTAGTAATAATAATAATAATGATAATAATAATAATAATAAAGAGCCGATAACAAATGTCAACAAAAATGGTGGATCACATCCCAAATCATTTTATTTTCGCGTTCACTCAATGTGAATGCGGCAAAATTCTTCAGGCAAGAAATATTATAAAATAGCAATTCACGACTCTCGTGCGTGATAATTAAATCCATTCGGCTTCGTACGAACTTCATTTGAATAAAATTTTATAACATATCACCGACATTTTAAAAGTACGAAACCAGGATACGTGAAACCGAATCAAAAAACGTCATTGTTTCAGCAACGTCATTTCGCTATAAAATGTCGTCAAACAGTTTCTCAATTTCGATGATTCACGCCTTGATGATGTTATTTCTTTCCGTTGCTAATCAATCAATCTACTCTTTCGTCGATCGTATTTTAACGCTTCCCGAAAAGCCAAATCATTTTAATTATCTATTTTCTCATCGTCTTGATTTAATGGCGTTTATTTATACAGTTTATAAAAATTACCGCTTTTTTTATCGACCAACGTAACAAGTGGCGTTGTCTCTCACTTCCCCTCTCCTCCCCAGGGAGCCTCGAAAAAGCACGAAAATAAGCGAAAAAAAGTAAAGCGCCGCAATTTAGTATTCACAGTTAAAAGGGATCTTACAGGGTTTCAAGAGGGTAACAAAATGTTCAAATTAATCCGAGTGAGATTAGATTATCTATCGGAAAGTTTAGATTTGTATATGTCTGGCATTTGGTAATCAAATTTGGATTCGAGATAACTTTTCCTGCAGAAAATGAGAGCAGCAAAGAAATCCTAATCAGCGGCTGAAAACGCCAGGGAACGGGAGCCAAAGTACCACAATTTTTGAAGTATTTGCTCTGCTGCAGCGTGAACTTTCAAATCTTTCATTGGTGAATTTAATGTAACCGTATCTTTTCTGGAAGGAAATTCGGAAGCCGACGAACTTTTCTCTTTCAAAAGATTTTTCTCCATCCGCAATTACAGTTTGGAGAACACAAGGACCACAATTATCGAGGTGAGGTTTCATTTTCCCTTCCGTTCTCGCGCCAAAGGTATCAATCAGGTTCGAAAATGAATCAAGAGATGAAGCTCGGGAAATTTCTTCCGATGACCGTTTGCTCGATTTAAGGCCGAAAATGGCTAGATCGCACCCGTCTGCCGTCCCTAAGGAAACAAATTTTATGATCTCAGTCGAGCTTTAAAGAAATTTTTATATAAAACGCAGAGGGCTTTGGCCCCGAAAAAGAGCTTGTGCAAGCGCCGAATTCGACTTGAATGTTTCGTAAAAGGAACTGGAAAGGATTCAAAATGCAGGCTATCACAAAAATGAAGAAAAACAAAATCTGAAACGTTTTTGCGTATAAAATCAGCGTGTGAAAATATTATATTAAAAAACAAGTTTAAAAAAATTCAAATAAGGTTCAGTTAATGTTAAATCATCATCAGCAAGTGGAAATTTGAAAATTTCGAGAATTTTCTCGTGCTTTGCCCAAGAAAATGGCGTTGTCTGGTAAAATGGAACCAGAGTCCTGCATCCCGTTCCCTTTTCTCGACAAACTTTCTTTGTTGCAGTTCGACTCGGCACTCCTAATTGATATTACATTCATATATGCAAAAACCTTATTTGGCAACTTGGAAGTATGATTCGTAATATGTATACGAACAGCTGCAAGGAAATAAAGCTTCATATTTAGTACATTCCGAAAGAGAAAAGGACTTTATCTGTCGATGAAAACAAAAACATTTCAAATGTCTTTGTAAGGGACTGGGCAAAACGAACGATAAAATGTCAGAAGCGTGGCTACGGGAGCTGTGGCGGATGCTGTACAAAACTTTTTAAAGAAATTTTCACGTTACAAATGAGCATCTAAAGACGTTATTTGTGCGCAAACGTGCAGCGGCAGCGCAATATGATGGCGGATCGAAAGAACGACCGTACTCGAGAATTTCAAATCTTCCTTATTTCACCACGCATTTTGCAATGCTCACGACCGAAGAACGCTTAAAAAGAAACTCAGCTTACGCATTTATAAAAAAAACAAGGAAGAAATGCGAAAATAATTTAAAATGGAATGGACCACTCCAAGCCACTTCCGTCGCACGCAGGGGATGCTCCGGCAGCAAATATTGGGAAAATGCGAAACGAAGACAAAATTCAAGAAAGGAAAAGGAAGTATGGAATTAACGTTCGAGCAAGCAACCAAATCGAACGAAAAGCACAAGAAACGAAAAACAGCGACTCGATTTCGTTAAGTAGCCGGCCGAATTTCACTTAAAGCTCCTCTACGTTTCCGGTTTCTGTTTTCGAGTCGCAGAACAGACCAGCTAGGCAGCACATTTTTGTTCCAAACCGAGTCGAAATTCGCAAATTTCGGTCGCATGTGCTGAATCTGCGGGACTTCTGTACATCAAAAGCGGGAAAAACAACGCTGCACACGCATCAGTTCTTCAACAAAATCTTGCCACCGGGCTCGCGAAATCCGATTTTCGGAAGCGTTTTCCTAATGATCTTTCTTTCGAACACGCTCATCATCATTCGATCGATGATAATTCAAACAGAACCTCTTCGACATCCATTCTTAAGAGAAAATCGGTATAGCGTCATGTCGGTGCGACTGCAAAGAGTAAGGGCCAGGCCGATGAAATGCTAAATGAAGGTGCAATGCAGGTGCAGAGGAAGAAAAAAAAAATTCACGTTCCTAATTCAGGCGTCAGTGATGAGTGATTCGAACTTGTTTTTCTTTCAAACACAGTTGGACATCCGGCTCGGCCATTTCTTCTCCGGATCTTTCAATTTAAACCGAACAAATGGTTGACGTCATTTCCTAATGTGAAGTGAACGCCATCGAAACGCGGCTTGTAAATCTTGTGAAAAATATAAATGACTTGACTCTTTTAAAGATTAACCCTTCTTCACGTTAACTAAATGCTCATATTATAATTTCAAAACTCAACTTATATATATTTATGTAAAAAAATGACTATTTACTAAAGCGAAATTCGATTCTTACTTCTCTGACTAAGGAACTTTGATTTTTAAAATTTCATATTATTACAAAAAATCAATAAAAATTTCAGTAATTAAGAAATTGTAAAAACAAGTTTAATTTACATTTACATTAAAAAGTGTTGTTTTCTTAGGTCATTAATTTTTAAATATCAGATAATGGAAACGGGGAAAGCAGAAATTATTTTAAAAAATTAATTTATTTAAGGGCAACAATAAATCACTAGACCGTTTTGATGATTGCAAAATATCAAAAAAGCGCTAAAATTTAATCCCTGAGAATTGTGAAAAAAAGAAAAAAAAACTTTAGTATGCGAGTCGAAACTATTCGTTTCGACAAAAAAGTTGCAGGAAGAACAACTGCAACAATTGTTCAGAGCATTAATCGAAACGAGTGGCTGAATCAGATCGAGTCTCAATAAGAATTCTGCACTACCAGTAATTTTGTTAAACAAAAGGTTGCACCATTCATAAAATTTAGAAAAAAACTCGTAATATATTAACATATTTATTCTCCTTCCACGAGACATTTATGCGCCATAGTTTTTCTTTCACTTTCAACATATTTGGAATGGCTTCAAAGACTGCAGAAATTTTAACTTAACTTCCAACGAATTATTTTTGTTTATCATTATTATTATAATAATAATTAGTACTATTATTTATTAATCGCTACTATTATCTTTTGTGTTTTATTTAATGTACCTTGGCTAAAATGATCAATGAAAAGAAAAAAATGAGGAAAAAATGATAGAACTATGTAAAAAGGTCCAATCCATTAAATTTCTTCCGTATTCTACAATTATTCTGCATAAATCATTTTTTTTTCCATTCTTGTTGAGGCAAATAAAGAAATTCTAAAAATAATGACCCCGAGCCAGATCAAAAAATTGCGATTTAGTCAGTACAGCATCCCTTTTTTTCTTGGTGAAACCATCTGAAAAGAATTATTTGATTTAAAAAAAAATAAACATCAATTCTAAGTAATACACAGTACAAATTTCACTTTGATTTGAAGCCAACGAAAAAGATATACACCTTTCTGTTCAAAATCAGTTAAAAATTTGAATTATTTAAGAAAATGAAGTTCAGGCCTTTTAACGTTTACTCCTAAAATCTTTTTGCATTTTCTATATGTTAATTCGAATATTAATGATGCGAAGGGATTCTTTTCCTTTCTTTCTGTGGCACAATCATGAAGTGATTTTAAACTCTTAAAAATTTTCCATGCAATCATAGCAGGAGTGCGTAAAGTAAAAGGTATAAAAAAAAATGAGGTCATCCTGGGGAAAATACCGAGGGTAGTTTTGATAACAATTTTCATAACATTACCTTTGTTCCTTAATATAACAATCAATCCTTAGTTGTTTCTATCTTCTCTTCACGAGGCCGCGCTCCACCAAATATCGACACTGATTGACTTGTCTCTGCTACCTGATTTAGTGGATCTTTATTTGTACGTGGTTGTAATTCGAGCTTACGTCTCGGTGGTGTATCTGCATCAATATTAAATATAAAAAAAATTTATAACACAAAAATATACATAGAATATATATATATATATAAAATAATAAATTAAAGTAAAATTGCTTGTATTTTATACTTTATATATTTTATCGCTCAATATTTTACAGAAATAGACATTTAAAAGATTTGATAAAAAAGATTGGATTTAGTACAAGAAAATGATATAATGTAATTAAAATAAAGTGAAAAAGAGATTATTTACTCACTTTAATTGCCAACTTATTATACGTATTATGTGTCATAAATTGAAAAAAATACTAAATATAAAGAATTTTCGGAAATGAAACGTCTCAGTGGAAAGATGAATGTAGAATTATATAGTTCGGACAAAAAAAAAAAAAAAAAACGTGACACACTTTAAAGTGTAAATTAGTTATAGATAAATATAATATGGAAATATAAATTTCAGTTTCATTATTTAGATCATTTATATTTAATAATTTTAGTATTAAATTAAACATGATACTTTTATAATTGAAAGATTTCAGAATATGACGAACGGAAAAAATTTCATCAATCTTTCGCCTTTGATTTTATTTTTTATTGTAACATGAAGCATTTCTGACTAATAAAAGATTGTTAAGAAATGACAGAAACAACACAGGGCTCGAAGACTCACATTTAAACATTCGATTTCTTGTTCGAATATGTGATGTGACACGAGTAAAAAGTGAAATGACTCAAATTACTTTGAAAATTCAAAACCAGAGAAACATTAATTCAATGAAGAAGGCTTAAAATTCATTAAAGCTGTTCCGTCACACACGCTTCAGTGACTTCTAAAATATCTTTATGAAAATTATACATATATATATATATATATAATTAAAATTTTTGCCAGACAGTGTAAATTAAAATTCGCATTTAATACTTTATGCCGCTGTCTTTACAACAAGCACTCGTTAATCGGTACGAATAATAAAACTGGATGCATTTATAAATTTAGCTTTTCGATGTAATTAAGCAATTTATGATATTGACCACAATTATTTTAAATGAAGATCCGTCAGCTATAAATTGTTTTTTTAAAGCTTTTAACCTAAGTTCCGTTGACATTCTTGGAGCTTAATTCCTCCCAAATTTTAGATGCTTAATTTTGAAAGTTTCAATGCTCTCATTAATTTCGATACTTTATAACATTTTGGATTCTGATAAAAGATTCAAGAAAGTGGTAATTTAATAAATTATGGTAATAAAATTTTATTAACGTAAATCGTTTTTATTGCATACCGGGAGCAGGATTACTAGGGAGATCTTCATTAAAAGGTCTTCTAGTTTGTCTGGGCCGACCTATTCCTCCGTCTCTTCCGCTACTTCCTTGCCTATTTCCGCTCCATTGACTTTGAGAACCTTCATCGAATTGGCCATAACTACCCCGATTTGTTCTGTCTTGGAAATTCCTGTGATTCTGCTGCTGACGATGACCGAATCCTACAACAGTTTTTTCTTTTAAAACGTGAATGCTAAACGATGAAATTTTCTGTACTCTTTCCACAGTTTTGCTTATCATGTAAAAAAAATATATTTAACCCATGTGCACAAATTCGAACGATGAAAAAATTTAAATAATAAAACCGGTTTAAAGAGTTTTCATATCATAAACTGGAAAATTATTAATACCTGAAATGGTGGTTTAAAAAATTTACAATTTTTTAAAAATAATGTATCTCATGACGAATTATTAACGATAAGAAAGAAAAGGTACAAATGCTTTCGTGTTACGATCCCACACAATTATGACGTTATATCCGATAATATGCAATTCGCATACAATAAATTTAATGTCCTCAATTAACGTGTAGGAAGAATAAAAATCATTTTGTGCAGTTTCAGGCCTCTGAGCAAAACACTTGAAAAAAATTGTTGACGTGCAAAATACTTAAATTACATATCTTTAGGCGTTAATAGGCTATGATTAGATTTTAGTTATACCGAATGCTTTGGCAAGTTCACGGCTAATGGCTTAAATATCCCAGGCGAAATACTTAAAGTTAAAATGACTGAAATGCGGGAAGATAGCAACAACAGAGAGGGAAGGAATGGCGAATCAAAAAGTAATGAAAAATTAAAAAGTTTCGAAATAACGAAGTTCAAATAAAGAGGAAATTTTATTTATCACATTTAAAGATGGATTAACAGTAAAGGTCCTTTTCTGTTCTATTCATTTGCCCTGTCCAAGTTTTTCCTAATCCAATAAATCCCAGAAATTCCTTAGACTTTTTAATAAGTCATCAAAAAAATTCATTCTTCTCGGTCCTCTTAATGAAACATCTTAAATTTTTTTAAGCACTCTAGTTTTACCCAAGATTTCCTCTACAGATCTTCAAGTGTTTAAAATTTTTTTAAAATTATTATTAATTACTTTTACATACCTCCTCCACCACCACTAGAAAAGTCTTGAAAGCCTCGATGATCAGGTCTACCGCCTCTAAATTGTCCTCCTTGTCTACCCCCGCCGCCCCCACCACCGCCACTACCTCCTCTACTTTTTTGAAAATTTCCTTTCTTACCATCCGCAACATCAACCTTAATTACAAAGCAACATTAAACAGATTGTTCAACTTATATTAATTTCTTTTAATAACCTAATTCTAAAGGTCTGAATCAAATCTTCAAATTAAGTTACATTACATATTAAATGTATAAATTCAAAATTATATAACTAGTAATGGCAAATCAAATCTTAAAGTATTAAGACAACAATTTTTGAGAGTTATACACTTCTTCAACTATCTCAGAAAATTGTTAGTTTAAAGAATTTTATTTATGTAAAAATTGATATAACTTTGATGGAGCTTATTTCACTATCTAGTCCTAAAAAGATGCAACTGAAATATGTAAAATGTAACTGTTAAGGTATTAATTTTTTTGTTTGCATGCTTAATTCAGTTTTGAAAACTATAAAAATCAACCAACAGCTAAGGGTGCAATGTGACTGACTGTAAAATCAATCAAAGACTTTTTAATTTAAAAGCATCAGATTTTTTATTTGATTATATTCAATATGCAGCATAAATATAATATTTTACATATGTGAATGACACGCAGCTTCAAGCTAATTTTGAAGCTAAAACTTATAGGATTTAAAATTTTTTAAAAACTGTAAAAGACATTTATTTCAAGAATTGTAAAAGGAAAATTAATCAGGTAGCAAATATTTCATAAATCTTTACCAAAAAAAAAGACTTTCTTAAAAAATAAATCAGTATTTATAGTAATAAGCTCAAAATAATTCTGAAGTTGCTGTTCATCTGTAAACTATTAAAAGTCAAAAATTGGTATATGATGTACATACACATTTTTGTTGATGTGAAAATTGAAAATCCAAAGTATAAATTGAATTTTATGTATTAGTTTAGCATAAACTCACTCCCCAAGTCATTTCAAATGCTGCAATTTATTCACATTGCTTATTTTGTTACTTTTCATAAAGCAGTTTTATAGAATTGTTAACAAGTATCTGCTAATTGTCTTTTAAAAACATTTTTCCACACATTCATGAATGTGTATCTATTTTTTAAGTTTTTGCAACAGGTTAACTAATGTAAACAGTAGATGAAATAAGTGTATAAATGTTTACAAACCTTAATCAAATGCCCATTTACATTAATATTACTGTCTAATGCAATTGCTTTTCGTAAGCTGTTTAAATCATCGAATTCAACATAACAGAATCCCTTGAATTCATCTGTCTCTTTATCACGTACAAGGCGAACGCTTTTAACTTTTAGTTCAGAGAATATTTTTTCTACGTCCCCTTGAACAATGCCTTTCGGCAAACGTCCCACGTATGCTACAAACGGAGCTTCTGTAGGTAACGGTTTTCTCCCGCCGCCACCGTAATCTCTGCAAAAATAAGGAGAAATAGCTGTCCCAGCAAAGATTCTTGATCCAATTATAAAACCGAAAATTCGGCAAATAAACACGAAGCATTACTATGAAATTAAAAAAAAAAAAAAAAAAAATTAAATTTAATCGCAAGGATACGTTAAACTTTCATGCATAAAGAAATCACGCTAATATTCACTTCATTCGAAAAGGTTGTAATCCATTAAAATCCTTACCTCGAGTCACGATCATCATAACCACTACGACCAGCCATGTTGGAATTGAAAGCGAGGCATATCTTTTTCCGAGAAATATTGTTTTGAAACAATTCACCTTTCAAAACCAGTTTCTTCAAGTCTGGAGTTTCAACCATCGAGAAACATTCACAAACGCACCTTAAGAATTCCCCTTTTCCGAGATGTACCTCTGAGGCCCGCTTTGCCGCCTTTGCTTCAGCATAAATTTTGGAAATGCACACGACGGATTCATTGAATCATCGTTAATGACGCGAGAGCTCCTTTTTTTTTTTCCATACGTGAAATTAAGAAAGTAGTTCAGAAAACTTTTTGGCACTTGAAGCTGTGCAGCAATATTTTAACAAACATTGTTAATGCGACTTTGAAAAACTTTTGTGTATCATTTTGATGAATTTCAAATCCGAACGGGCCGAGAAAAATGCGAAGATGGTGCAGGACCCACTCGCTGCCAAGCAGGATTTGCCTGTCATCTATCGTTTGGTTGGTGCACATTATTTTTTCTTCTCGTCTCTTGTTGACCAATAACAATTTGGCATTTGATATATGATCCGTTAATACAGAGTTGTTTCACTTTTTTTTTCTCGTGATGGTTCTGGACAGCAGGATTTTTTTTTTTTTTTTGACAAGAGTTAACGCTGACGCAAACTGCAATAGCAACTATTCAACGCAGGTTGTGCTCAAGCACAAGCTCCGTTTTGTGCGCTGCCTGTCAGCAATTCTAAAATGTCCTAAAATTACCAATATCGATGCATATTTTGAAACAACTGCAAGTAAAGAAAAGCGAAAAGCGGGAAAGAAACGAACCCAGAGACCCACTACTGTTTCCACTTGTCTTTTGGAAAAAACTGGGAAAAAAAACGATCGCAAGGAGCCTCCGGTTCGCAAAACTGATTTTTCCATTCATTGCTAATTTTTTTTCACATTTCTCCATTCCAGCAAGTTTAAGACGGGCGAAAGTTGAAAACCGAGCAAATACACGTTACATTGCTCGCACATACGCACTTATGCACTATCAAAAATATGAAATACAAAAATCATTAAATATTCATTACAACCCAGCCTTTATTTCCGTTTTGTTATTTACATGAACTGTTCTATTTTATTACACAGTTTAGGTTTTTCCATATAAATAACAGCAGTAGTAAGTGAGATGCGGGCAACAGTAGCCAATCAAGATGCTTATTTGATGTGAAAGACCTGCTTTCATCGCGAAGAACTTAAAAACTTAAATAGAACCATACACAACGAAACTTCATTGTTAGTGTTAGTGCAAAAGATTCGGGTTGCGCACGAAAATAAATTCCGTGTCCAGTGACCGTTTTTCCTTTTCACTCGGTCGATTTTCCGATGGCTGCTCCATTTTAGGATACCCCGAGACATCACCTCAAGCATTTCCATCGCCCGTGGCGGACCGAAGCTCGGAACGGCCACGTGATTCGGAGCTTCTTGAAAGGCGGAAATATCTTCTTCTTTTAAGAGAAGATTCGGTTATCCGGCGAAAAGTGAGTGCTCATTTAAAAGAAGAGTCTAATAAGAGTTCTATTCTCTAGTCTCCAGAGTCGTTTTGAGTCTCTACTAAAAAGAAACCTTAAATATCCCGACAGAATAAACAACAGAAACTTTTTCTTTGTTTTATAAACAAATTTCGGTAAGAAGGAAGTTGCATTTTCAATTTACTGATATAATTTTGGGATAATTGCACGTGGTTCATTTGGCTGGCAATCAAAATATTTTGTTACGCCATGAATATTGGCGAAAATTTAATAAATGAACACGGTACTAAGTGAGATAAACTTCATTATAACACTATAACTAAAATTTACATGGTCCAGATATGGGATTTAAATTTACCTCTAATATTGCTACAATAAAAAGAGTGCTTTCGGACTTAAAACGATGGTGTAACAGCAAAGTTTAAATTTCCTTCACGATGACTCGAACACGGTAAGAGAACACATGAAAGGTTGTGCATTCACTTCCGGTTAATTTTCCCGATTAGACGGTGCTAAGATTCTTTGAACGTTTCCGATTTTGCTTCCGGTAAAACAGAAGTTGTGAACAAAGACGTGGAGATGAAGAAACCGCTGCCTATCTACAGGAATGCAACATCAACGACTGTCAGCGTTATTTTTCCTGAATGTGACGGGGGGGGGACACGTGGACTGACAGGCGAAGCATGAAAAAGTCTTGATCAAGATTTCTCTTTACCCTGTGTACAAATACATCCACAGTTTCAATCGATTTATGTTGATGAACGTTTTTCAGTTACAATCTTCTTCCCTTTTTTCAAGGCGATGGTATGAATCTAAACGACGTTGCTTTTGTTATAGTCCTTGCTTCCAGAATGGCGACCGTGTCATCATCTGTCATAAACTATTCTCTGGTTTTGCTGTTCTATGTAATCGTGAATAAGTTTGTACACTTCTTGCTTCGTTGATTCTATCTTAATTTTCATTTCCTTGGTAAAAGGATCGAGATTTAGCAATCTCTTCTTCCTTCTGTATATTCCTTCCCTTCTCTCTATGGCGCAGTGCAGTTGAGCTTCCGTGACGTTCATCTCGAGAAATCCCAGCAATTTCCGGAGGTTTCTTTCCAGATCGTAAACGAGCTGATCGTAAAATATTATGTAGATGGGCTTGGTGAAGTTGTAAATCCAATCGAGGTTGGTGTTTTTCCATTTAATTATCTGCTCATTTACGAACTTTTCCCAATCTAAAATGAATAATTGAAAATCTTCACTTTTACATTCAAACTTCGTGTACATATAAGAGAATCTAATAACGTACGAGGGAAATTTCTGGTAAGCGAGTTACATTTGAACAATTTATTGATGTTAATTTAGTAAATTAGGGTCAATACTTTAAAGCTTCGAAATGTGATTGCAGATGATCCGATACTGCTTAAAACGTTTTTTATTATAAATTTGCCTTTTGAGAGGTATCCCCCATTCACGAGCAAATAGCACAAGTCAAAAGTATTTAAACATTAAAAAAAAGCTGCAAAAGCTTTTATGCTAAAACATTTCATAAAAGCTACGGCGAGAGGGATGAAACCTAATTACAAGTCACCGGTAACGCCACCGAATGGGCAAAGAATATTCCGGATAAGACTCGCTCATTCCAACATCGTGATCTCCCAAATAAGTTGTGCAAATTGAAAAGAAAGAATTATATTTACATTTGCCTTTTCCAATTTTATATCTGTCGGGAGATGCGAATCCGATGTGTCCGCCTCCCTGGCGGTTAAACTCTGCTTGGATAGCCTGAGCAGGATCTCTGATCAAAAGAACCGCCTTGTTGTACCCTCTGTGAGCCAAAGGACCTTTTTCGTGAGTCTTCACTACTATTACCGACGAGTTGCCAACGCATTCTCCAGGAAATCCATTTTTTAACAAACCGAAATCTTTGTATACGGATCCGGTGTTTACACCTGCAAATGAAAACGTCGAATAAGCTTCAACCGTCGGTCATTGTGGATAATTTTATCCGGAAATACGTCACCTGTTGCTTGCTGAAGGAGGTACCGCAACCAGGTATTGCCACTGCCCGGGAATGAGACCAAAGCAATAATCGGCCTGTTCGGACCTTTCAGGAACCTCAAAGGTTGACACCACTGCATTTTTGGTCGTCTTCCGATGGCGCGTATTCCATGATTCAGGTCAAATCCTCTCGATTTCCCTGCGAAGCAGAAAAATTTAAGCAATTCAGACTCGTTTCTATACCGCGGAACAGATCCGCCAAAGGGAAAGAGGACATTTTCCCGAAGTTGACAGTAACTGTTAACGCAATATCCCTGGTGTCGGTAAAGATTTTCCACGGAATTCGGGAGCCCGAAAATTCGAAAACTGTCTGCAAAGATTTGGCCACTAAAGGAAAATTTATTTGCAAAATGAACCAAAATTCTCAAGTGCTCCGCTGAGAAAATTCAAATTTTGAGTTTTAAAGGGCTCCCCCAATCCTTACCTACCCGGGTCAGAAAGAAATTCACGAAAAATAGCTGCGATTTCAGTCGCAATACTGCAAGTCGAAGCTTTCATTGTTTGTACAGCGATATGAAACTATTTTTATTAAATGTCAGATGCGAACTGTGAAAGTTCACGCGATGGAAATTTCTTTTCCACAGGAATGTCTCCAAACTGTTGGAAATTAAAAAGGAAAACGTAACATTCATTTATCACCTTTTTTCTGTTCCCTCATTTTGCACTCTAAAAGTTTAACCCGTCTCACTTTATTTTAAGTTTTAAAAAGGGCAAAAATAAAAATCGATAAGTGTTTCTCGTTTCATCCTGTAAATGAAAAATTTTGCAAAATATTTTTTAAAACAAAAAAAAACAAAAATCCATTTCTTTCGCTGCAGTGCACTGACTGCAGAACAGCCCGGCCCGCCGTCGATCGCAGACCAGGCCGAAAGTGGAAAACAAGGAAAGTGCATCGAGCACCCTTGGAACTGTGCACCCCCGAAATCCGGGGCGCCGAACAGATCAGCACTCTGTACCTTCGGTCAAAAGTTAATTGAGAAGGACTGTCACGAAAGGAGGCGGGCGGAACATAATTGTTGCCAATGAAAGCGAAAAAACTTGCGAGAAGAAAAAAATATCCTGCGTGTAGCGAAAGAGGAAAGCGCAGAAAATGTCAAATCCACCAACTTCATAAAAACGCATTTATTATTTCAATACGTAAAAAAATGGAACCGTAGCTTTCATAAAGAAAGCTCTCACCTAAATAATACGCGGTATAAACATAAAAAAAGCTCTTTACGAAAAATTACCGCGGTTTGGCGTTCTCTCAAATAAATAATCTTTGCTTCAGAGATTTGTTACTCGTCAGTAGAAAACATAGTACACATTGACTATTACATTACATTGCTGTTACATTGAACATCGTTTAACCGATCATATTGATGTCCGAACGAGTCTCGGTCGTATTCAAAATTCACCAAAGATTAATTCCTCAAACCTTCTTTCGGGTCATCTACCAACGTGCGTCGGTGGCACGGCGACCCTTTTCCGCGCCCGAATCTGCTTCCTTAAAACGGGACAAGGGTAGTTTCCATCGCAGCGTAAGCCGTGGAAATCCTGTGCAAAGGAAGCGGACAGCGCACATTTGAATATTCCCTGCACTCGGTCTCTTCGACGGAGCGGACAAAAGGGAAAAGTGCAAACCAGTCCCCGGCAACAGCGCCTGCACAGAGCGGAAGGGAAGACTCGCCTTTCGGGTCAATCTCGAAACAATCAAAATTGTTTCGTCTCCAGAGACGGGCCCCACCGCGTTCGCGTCCGGGACACGGCAAATGCCTCCTCCAGTTCCAGTGCTTTGCCGCTTCTTTTCCCGCATCGAAGGTAAATTTAAATAAAAAAAATGGAGGGTAGGACTTTGAAGAGGCGACTTGCGGGACGGCAATGATGGCAGGGCTGCTCCGTCTGATTGAAACCCTTGCAACTTGACTGCCTTATTGCTTGCGACCAGATAATGAACCGTCTATGCTGAAGTTTTTGGGGGGAAAAAAACAAAATAGCTTGCATTAAAGATGCTGGCGATGTTTTACGTAGGAGACGGGCTAAATGGAAAAACTGGATTTAATTTAAGCCGAGGCGTCGAGCACGCAGTCCACTACTTTCAAACCGTAAAAAGATTGCTTTGAAGAACCGAAAGAAATTTACGCATTCAAAATAAAATTGTTTTAAGTCGTACTGAAAGGCAATGTTTGTCCAATCAAACGTATTTCAAGATTTGATGCGCAACGTATCGAAGTGTCGGGAAGAAGACATTGGCGAGAATTCGGATGAGGAAGCAACCGGATACTTGTTCTAAAATTTTCCACTTTTCTTCTCATATTGAACGCTGAAAAAAGTTCTTTCACAGTTACCATTTTACTTTAACGAGAAAATGATTTTTCCCAATATCGAGAGGCGGCTACTTTTTTTTTTACCTGTACGAGTGCATTTTACATATAAATATACAGCAGAGAATTTTTAGTTTGAGTGAAACATAAAATTACGTGCAGTCTCCAAAAATATATATAAAACGAGACTATGGCAGAGTGCATTTACCTTTACAGTCGATTCCACTTAAACCTGATTTGAAATACATGTTACAAAACGTTTTTTTTAAAGTAATGAATTCGAATCTCTATTCAGTTATAATGAATTATTTACTTTCATTGCATTACCGGCGACTATGTTTCACAAATATTAACAAATAAGTCCAACCAATTGGTTTTTGGCATTGTCAGAATATCCTTTCGCAATTAAAGATGATATGGTTTATTCGTTGTTCTATTTAGCGGCTGAAATTTTTTCGTCCAATAAATTGCTCGGAACCCGCTCTGCTTTCAAAGCGGGTAATCGACGACACGTACATATGAATGTGCCCAATAACTAGTAGCAGTCTTTGCAGTCGATATGCGTTGCATATGTTGATTTTATTCGGCTGCTAATAAGATGGCAAAGAAATGTCAGTGCCGAATGTTTTGGAGAGATTAAGCAAAACCAATCAGAAAAATGACCCGAAAAACTGACGAAAATCTTCGAACAATAAAGTACTTCCGTTATAAAAAAATAAAAATTTAAAAAATGTGCAACGCACACCGAATATAGTAAAAATTTATTATTTACTATTATAACGATGAAAGCCAAGAGCCAGTTTGAGCGAATATTGGGCCGCGAGGATTGCAAGTACTCACAATGCACGTTATTTAACATAAGAAGTGTACAGAAATTGGAGACATGCAAAAGTAATTTTTAAGGTTCCGATCACAATTTCTTTTTTATTTCGTTTCATCAGACTACAAGAAAGTCGCAGGAACATTCACTTTAGAGGTTTAAATGGCAAGGAGAAAGATACGCAGCAGGGGGGCAAATTTCTCTACCGACTTGCAAACGGACGTGCTCCCGCGAGGCTCGACCGACCGTTGTTGGATCTGACAGGGAACGAACCGTTCATCGAATGCTTACGAGGACCTCCTCGCTCCTGCAGCGTCACGGTCGACAGTATGACCACGCCTGCCAGAAGGTAAACGCTGAGAAGGACGACAAGCGCGCAAATACGTCCCCTGGAGAGCTGCGTCAACATGGTGTCGGGCCGTTCATTTTGCGCGAACCTTCCCGACCGTTAATTGTGGCAGACGATTTTCGATTGTTCTGCTCCTTTTCCCGCTCCTTTCGTTCATTGCACTCGGATCCCTCTGTGGAAGATAAATTGTTCACATTAATGGCTGAACCACCTCTCACGATTTAGATTCACGGCATTTTACTCGTTCTCGACGAAGCCCCATCAAAATTCGGGTACACAAACGAGGGGAATTTGGTCGCAAGAGGTGAATATTTTCTGCTTTCTCACGTTAACTTCTGCCCCACTGTTCACCTCTCACATCAACGTCTAGCGGTGGCTCGAACTTTACATTTCTCAAGCTTCCGTTTCGAAATTTCCGAGTTTTAATGACTACCCAAGGCTGGAATTTCTGGAATTCCCAAGCGCAGAAATGTGTCCCGGCAATGTGCGCTGTGTGACAGCGCATCAGATGTCAATTCATTTCCGTGAACGTATCCGCGAACAGCGGAGGAAATCAACTAAGGAGGTAAAATGAAACGAGGTCGCTTGATAAACCGAATTTATATTCATCTTGATAGAAATTTTAAAAAATGACACAATTTCATCTCGAAAAGATGAGCCGGTCATTGAAATAATTTACTCGAAATATCAATCTCGAACTTTCTTACTCGAATCTGATACGTTGCCACCGGGCTGCTGACGGATTTTTCCCTGCATCCAATGCTCCAATCGATCCCATTTTAATTTCTCACCGTGAACGTTATTTTCGTCCTAATCTTCCTCGGGCATTACCCACTGCATTATTTAAAACAACGCGATTAACTCAAACATAACGTGAAAAACGATAATTAATAACTAAAATCGCAGATAACTGACTGCATTCTGGATCGCAAAAAGATATTAGAACGAGCGAAATATTTCTTGAACCCTAAAGTGAAGCGCGTGGCCAGAAAAGAGAAAATTTCTCTGCCAATTTTCCTACCATTTCATCGTGACCCAGGCGGCGAGGCGAAAAGCGCAAACTAGCGAACAGCTGACGAACTGTCGTCGGTCGCGCCGACCACATCAGCCGAGCCGACGGAGAGCTCGCAAACTGCCGCCATTGGATGAGAGCGATCGTCGTCATGGCGACCCGCACGCCCTTTCACCCCTTCCGACAGAGATCGATGCCGAAGTCACCTTGGAAAACAACCCCTTTCTCCTCCACAACCCTCGACGTCGAGGGGGAACCGGACTTTGCGAGCATTTCGCCCTCCGGCGCCAATGCCCCGGCCCCGAGATCTCGCATTCCTCGTTACCTCGTCTTCGACATCGCTTTAACTTCGCTCTGCCATCCGGGAAATCAAAGCAAAAGTTTGGTTGAAGAACCTGTAATAACTTTCCTCGTTGAAAATTAACGTAATCCACTGCTAATGAAATATCTAACTATCTGTTTGTATTTCAGGATATTTACACGTTATGCTTTTGATACATTATAAAGATGTGATTATTGCCAATCTTTTGCGTTTGACTTTTTTAAGGTGTCAAATAGCTTTAAATCCGACCGTTTTACATAACATCGATTGATTTAATCCGGGAAGTTCCCATGATGCTCAGATCAAGATCGTAGAAAAATTATCAATCCATTGAATGAAAAAGAAAATTTTGTGCTTTCGACTAGATCGCTGAAGTCCGGAATTGTCGGGTGATTTGCTTCTTTCCCTGAAATTTATAACCGAGCATGTAAAAGAAAGTAATGCACTACATTCAATTTACTGTATATCTATTCAAATAGTATAATTATAACATCGGAAATAGCTACGCGAATGTTCGTGTGACGTGAGTGGCGAAAACAGTCTAGGGCCATGAAATTAAAGGTATTTTTCGGTAATTTTCGTTCGAAAAAAATTATCAGTTTAAAAGAACATTTACAAAAGACAAAATAAGAGCGAAAAATTGCATTGCGGATACGTTTCTTTGCTTATACACGAATTATATTATGTAATGCAGCTTTTTTCCAGTCAGTCAATGTTTACGACTTTAATAATTTTGCGGAATTTTCAGTTCGACACCAGCAACTTTCCTCTAATTATAAAAATGGATGTTTCGATTGAATAAAAATATCTAAATCGGCAATTTATACAAATGTAGATGGTGTATACCTAATAAAGTATATTATTAGGACAGAGTACGGATATTCGAACCTGCAGAACCTTAAAATTCTGTTTTACTTTAAAAGAAAAATTGGTGAAAAATAATTCTAACTGGCATTCGCCAACGTATCGGTACAAAAACGATGCTAATTTTATTTCATATCTTAAATGCATTACTAACGCGCATGATTGTAATTGAAAGCCGGAAAATTTAATATTTGCAGCATAACATCGAAGGCATGGGATCATATTCCGGACGTCGTTCGGGATCATATTTAAACAGAATAAAAGATGAAAGCGCCCCGCATAGGTGAACAAAACAGGCGCGAAGCACTCGCTTTCCTTTCGAAGGGCAACACGAAACGCCACGAAGAATAAAAATGGATCTGCCTTATTTTTCTTCATTTTCCATTTCCACCGACGTTACAATAAAATTACAAAACCTTTCTATGTTACTGACCAGAAATGAAATGGTTAAGCATTCTCGTTCGGCGCTCAATTTTTTTTATATTTTAAATCTAGCGGCGCAAGTGTCTTATGTAGTGGCCGTCTTTGAGGATGCCAGTTTCCCGTTTTCTGCGCCCGATCCCGAAGCTCTTTTGCAAGTCTCCGTCTTTACAAGTCTACTCGATGATATGAAAGAAGCCAAAAGGCTGTGACATCTATTGCAAACTCTTACGGGTTCATATAGCTGCTCGCCGGGCAAAGCTGCCGTGTTTTCGCTGCAGTCCGAGCAAAAGACTTTGCCGCAGTTTCTAAAATTATAAAATAAATGTAGACTGACTTAACTGCTAAAGGTAAAAGAATCTTAACTTTTTCGTTTTCCGCTAATGTCATGAAACTGAAAGAAGAGGGACATTAAAATATTGTCGTTCGCTTAAACAGTGAGCAATCGGCGGAATTTCGTAAAACCGTTTTCAATAAGTTTGGGTTCTTGCGAAGGGTGCCCTTAGAGATGCGCAGAGCAGTGTGTACCTGCAGTGGTGCTTTCTTCTTCCGATCCAGAACTCTACATCACAGCCTTGACATCTGGCGACGGCATGGTCCGGTACCCAAAGAATTGGTTTTGTGTCGCTTTCGTCTACGGCTTCCCACGACTGATCGGATGGTATTGACGACGGATTTCTTTCGCTGCACATAGATTCTGGCCGGGACAACTTGAAAATTTCAACTTCGTCATTACATTTTATCGACGTATAAATATTATAAAAGTATGATGGCAGAAGCGGGAAAGTAAAGGAGAAAATGACCTCACTGTTGAAAATTGAATTCGAAGCAAACAAAATTCTTTACTGCGGAGCTAAATGAGAATTTTTTCCAAAGCGAAAACATCTTGCCAGTTTAATATGAATAAAATCAAAATTTTTTGAAAAAATTCTTTTTTCCTGTTATAAAACCGGGATTCGAAATTAAACGGCGACAGCAATTTTCTGCTCGCGGTTTTGATGCATTCAATGCAAGGGTATTAACGAATAAAAACACAAATCTTAGACCGCAGCATCGATAACAGAAAAATCGAGCAAATGATGCCCCTTTAGCAAGGAGCCAGCAAGGGTTCTTTTCCTCAAAAACCATTGACAAGTGCTTCGATTCAGAAAGTTTCGCAAAAACGTCCAATAAAAGATGGCGGCTCTCGAATACTCACCATTTCCTCGGGGTGACTGTGCGGGCAATGGTGGCAGACCTTCTGAATGAGAGCCAGGCGGGTAGTGTGCAACTCCTTTTCCAGAGCTTGCTCCTTCGATTTATGCTCAGTTATTATCTGGCTGACTCGTGTTTGGACGTCGTCTTGGCAGTGTTGAAGACCGTCGATATCTAGGGAGCCACTCCTGCATCTCGCATGATGATGGCCGGTGGGCTCGATGGGCGTAGCCGGATATCCGCTGCTTGAAGTTTGCGGGGGCAACGGCGGGGTGGAGTTACTGCTGTTTCGGCCATTTGTCGAATTGCTTGCGTTGCTTTCCCTACAGATACAAGAAAAGCTGTTTCATTTTTTTTTTCCGATCATTTAAAGTACACTGGAAATTAATGACTCTTTTTGTCAGGACTAAACGAAAACTTAGCAATTTTCTAGCCGAATTTTGTTTTCGATCAGTCCTGTGATGTTTAACTTCGTCAAATATCCCTTCTTCAAGTATTACTGTTTTTTTTTTAATGAAGTTTTTATTTTGCATTGCACTTACCTGTTTCTTTAATTTTTATTCAATATTAAAAATCATTGTTTCTACACTTTCCATAATATTTAATCAATTTTCTTTTCTTCCAGCAATACGGTAACAATTAATTTAATGATTTTTTAAATTCTAAAATGGATCCAGCATTCATTTTAACAATTTTGCTCATTTACATATTACCGATGTTTATATAAATGAATTGGCGAATATTAATGAGATCAGTTGAATTTTTCTAAATTACGAGAAACAACGCGCGTGTAAAATATCTGATTTGCGAAATATTATCACAAAATTAAATTCGAAAAACTTATATTAAAAAAGCCGAGAGAAGTCATTTTGAAAACTGAATCGAGAACAGAATAATGGGGTTTATTTCATTTTAAATAGTCTAATCCACTGAAAATGGATTTTATGATTATTTTTAATTATAGAAAGATACAACGGATAAGAATTTGTGATGTATAACATCACAGAATGGATGTATAACATCCATTTTGTTAATATTCATATATTAACAATTCATCAAGGTATGCACTATATTTTTATGATTATAAACTAATGGAATGAATAAAAGTTTTTTCAAATGAACTTTCTGTTACTATGTTTTTTCTTGCTTTCCCATTAGCTAACTTCTTCCACAGTAGATTTTTAAATGGTATTATTCGTATTAATTTTCTTGTTTTATTTATTAATTCTAAATTTTATAAAAATGCCTTATTAAATAGTCCTATTAGGTCTAAATAGTCAGAAGTACTTCACGATTACTTCAAGATTTGTTTGAAGAATAATATAACTAAAGTTCAAGATTTAGAGATTCAACGAAGTGTTATACTTTAATCTTCTACCCTCAAATCTTGAGAAAAAAAGTTTCATATTCAGAGAAAACAGAAGATTAACTTAAAGAACAGGCACTAGCCAAAATTAGTTTCATATGTTCTCAAGATACGCCACAAATTTAAACCAAAGTTTACTGATGACAATTATTTTACAAGGATAACCTTCCGAGGTATTAACTGTTATGGCAATCTCTATTACGGGGACCATTAAAAGCATAAGAAAGGAGATTTAAGATATTTACAGTAAAAATTTTAACAGGAATCAGTATGATGTATTTTTCCAAAAGAATGTAAAATGCTTTCTAACTTATAGAGCAGGTAAAAAGAATCAAAAGGCTATGTAATACAATAATTAGAAAACGGGTCAATATAGAGCATTAAATGAAATAGCCAAACAATAAACTGTATCACAAAGACGTCAACGCAAGTATTTTATAATATTTTGATTTCTTAATTTACAAAAAAATGGAAATAAATAAAAAACAAGTTTAATAATAAATTTAAAATAAGAGCAAACTAAAACATATATTTAGACATTCAATTAAACAGACGCCCAGAATCTTCCGGAAAAGAATAAATGAAGATACATAATCTATCAAACTGAAAACAATAAAAATAAGACATTGGTTAGGTGAAAGTATATAACAAGTATAATGTGTGAAAAATACATTAAAATAATCTAAATGAATATGTAGTAATTAGATTGCTCTCCATTAATTAGTTTCCCCTAGATGGCTTATTAATTTTAAAAGAATCTAAAAAAAGCAATTTACAAGATTAAAATAAGTTGTTTCAAAATATTTCACGCAAAAAGAAATTTTTTTCTTATCGGTGTATCAGGGAAGTATCAAAAATGGTGTTAAAGTTTCTAATATACAAAAGTTTTTTAGAAAGTCCTCTTTGCTCAAGGCATCATAAGAACAACATAAAAATGATTTATCAGGATTATATTTTTTTAAAATCAACAAACACGAAAAAAAATTACACCACATATTCATAAAAAATAAATTTGTTAAAATTGAAAAAAAAACAAATAATTTTAACATGGACAGTGAATAATTTATAATTATTGTATTACGGACAGTGTGGAAAAAGATATCTAGCCAAAATTATGTGTGTGTGGCATCTGGTAAAAAATATTTCAAAAATGGCCTAAAAGGATTCGTTCGTTTCACCCATTTATACCAAATTTTTCAAATTTAAACATCTAGAATACGCGTTTTAAAGTAATTTCCTTTTACTGTATTCCGCAAACAACGCAAACTTATTTCTCTGCTGTATTTCATAAAGAGGATACTCCTTTCGACATAAATCCTTTTTAAGTATTCAACCGTATTCAAATTGTTAAAGCATCCAAGAAGCACTTTCGTCAATCTGAGTAATTATTCTTAAGCAAAATTGCACTGTGCCACAACAGCAACTTCTAAGAGTTTAAAATGTTAATTACATGAAAATGCCGATAAATTAGGCCGTAAGAAGCTTTTCAATGGAATATGTAATTCTTAACGAAGCTGCAATTACATTCAATCTATTCTGTAATTACTGACTGATTTTGGAGGGGCCGATGTGCCGATGTCCAACTTAAATATGCAAGTACCTAGACGAACGAATACATTTTTTTTACATTTGACAATTCTCAAAACTTAAAATGCAGTTATTAAGTAACACTTTGCTTCATTAGTAACATTCGCGTGTAAGTGGTATTTAATTAGTGAGTGATATGATTAATCTGCAAATGATATAACTTACTTTGTGTTGGTGACGTGAGTGCAAATTCGACACGAATCCCCACCGCATGATGTATTCACCCCATTTACTAAAGTATCCGTTGAAC
Organism: Ricinus marginatus; assembly: GCA_028565995.1. Classification (NCBI taxonomy): domain Eukaryota; kingdom Metazoa; phylum Arthropoda; class Insecta; order Psocodea; family Ricinidae; genus Ricinus; species Ricinus marginatus. Next base: position 15,210 of record JAOWBB010000424.1, on the reverse strand, counting down.
TAACAACGGATGATGCCGATAACCTAACCTCGTTATTTAATTTTTCCAAACTTCCGCAAACATCAAAAGTGGTGTCACTTTTGTTTACAAAGTTTTCATATAATTCTTCACTAATTGTTCGATTTTTACGACGGATATTATTCCCGCACATCATGCTCAACACTTCGGTTTCACTTCCACAATTCGCGTTGCTGCTTATCTTGTCTTTGTCATTATTCTCTACAAGTCTTAGCCGAATATTAACCGCACTTTCAAGATGCCACGTTTCCGACATGGAATTTTCTTCCTCTGAATCAGAGAGATTTTTACCTTCATTTATCCTTAAAAAAGAAATGAATATATTAGATTTGATTTTGATTGCACCGTAAGATATTTTTTATTTAATTAAGTGAATTTAAGAAAGTGAAGCTGAAACTGATTCCCAAGGAAAAAAAAGGAAACATTTCGAAAAAAATTGAATTTCTTCATATATGAATGTAATAATTGTAATAATAAACAGTCAGCTTAATTCAGAAGCATTTGACCGGCACAAACTCTTCAAAGAGAATAGGAAAATGAAAACAGTATTCCACAATATCGTTTCTTATGTAGAATCTTCTGTTTTGTGACTATTTCCGCTTGATTAAAAAACAAAAATTCTTAATTGGGAATGTTCTTTAAGATACTTCCAGCTTTCCTCTAGGTTAGAAATTATAATTCTTTTAATTTTTCAGTATGATTGTGAAGGATAACAATGAATATAATAAAGTTTATACATAATCTCTCACGTCACATCTAAATATTATGTTTTCATATGTTACCTGCTTGGATAAGATCTGATTCCAATTTAAATAAAACTTCAAAATTCACTGCATTTTGTACAAGCCATCGATAAAAATCTAAGTCTATTTACCACTATTTAGGAACTAAGGAAAGAGTTAAAGAGCCCAATTTAAAGCTCCGATTTTAAACGATTTCTTAAAGTTTAAAAAATATTTAAGACATTGTTATTGTATTTTCTCCTATGTGAAGATATATATTTAAAAAAATGTAATGCATTTTGAATCATGTTATGACAATTTTGTGTTAAACTTTTTGAAAAAAAAAAAAAAAAAAAAAAAAAGAACGATTTAGTTTATAGCAAGGGAAAGGCAAAGGCATGTGGGCTTAGAGAAAAAATTAATTTTAGTTTAAACGATACATAATTATGTCGTCATTATAATTGTTTGCATAAGTAAATTGAACAAAATGTAATAAAAACTGCAGCAAGTCGCGAAAGAATTTACACATCTAGACAGTTTACAAACTGATATATATATCTCTTTTTAACTTGGACATGTATATTCAAAAAGCCTAGAATATATGAAAATTGTAGTTCTAACTGGTTTCATTCTTACCTAGTTTCATGGAACTCTGCCCCTTCCGCATTTACAGCCTGATCGGAATTATTTGATGATCCATTCATAAAAACGGATTGTGACAAAAGTTGATGTTCCTCGTGTCCATTCTTCATGTCTAAAGAGGGAACTAATGCATCTATATCGCTATTTGTCAATTGCAAACTTTCTATTTTACTATAAATAAAAGGTATAAAATGATTCGAATAAACGAAACAACTCTTTTTATATCAATAAATAATTCAAAGGAACAGCCTTTTACCTTTCAGTTGCTATATTCGGATGACTAGATCTCCGCCCCTGTGTCAAAGATTGAGATTCTTCCATGCTAACGGTTATTAGATCATCATACGATCTGGTTTTACTCAGTCCGAATCCGTTACCAATTCCGCTCGAAACTAGAGTTTCTTCGGTAGGACTCGGTAATTTTGTTACTGCCGATTCAAGGCTGCCAATGTACACTTCAGTCCACAGAACCAAATCTCGAACATTACATGAAGGCCATAAAACCTGAAAAAAATTGTTAATTTAAGACAAATTTTTCCAATAAATTTTAAAGAAAATTTTAAAAAACTATGCAGGAGGCATGAGCCCATTTCGTCATAATATCTACATGTCATTTTTGTAAATGGCTAAGACAGCCAAAGATTTCCTAAAGTATATAAATTGTATGACAATATATAATAATTAAATAATTTACCTTACAAACAATATTCTTCAATTAAATAGTAGGTGGTAAAAATGTGCTCAAAGAAAAGTACTTACACCTTTTCTATTTTCAACGATGAATATTTCAAACTTAGGATAGTTCTTGGAGAAGAACGATATGCTCAGTGTGATAGAAATCAATAAACCAGAGAAGCAAGATATTTTACAAAGTAGAAAATGAATTTCTATAAATATTTAGTCCTTTATGGAAGTAATGCAGTTTTAAAATTCATAATAAGAATAAATTCCATATATGTATTATCAGTATCGTTGAAGATAATGAATGAATCAAAATGAATGAATGAGAAAATAAAATTAAGAAAAAAATTATAAACATAAAAATGGGGAAAAAAGTAAAATTTAAAAGTCTTATACGAATTCTAGGGAATAGTTGGGTATTTAATAGAGAATAAGATTTCAATACGAAATGAAGATGAATACTGATAAAACTGTTTGTTATCTACGAGTTCACTTAAATCCTGGAACAAATTATTTTAAAATTATGAGAATTTACTTAGAATAGCAAATTTGTATAATAATAAGATAACAATACAGAATAGAAAAAAGAATGAGAAATCAAAAAAATAAAACACAATAATATTTAATGAGTGCAAGTAAGAGTGTTTAATGAGGAACAATTTATACCAAATAACAAAATTTAATATAGTGTTATTTTTTTTAAATTAAAATTCACTGTGGAAATAAAAATTGTATAAATTTGAGATTAAAAATAAGGATTTAATATGAATATAAACATCATGTAAGTTTACCGACACAAAAATTTTAATTAGAATAACCAATATGATGCACGTGTTTTGAAAATTGTTTTAAATTCATCAAAGAGATCAGGATCAATAATCAAAAATGAAAAAGTAAAAATTTTTTGATAGAAAGGAGAGTACACAAGTAGAAACTTGTCTAAAATTTATAAAGAACAATTTATGCTGTATAAAAAATTAGATTTAATATAATAAATAAAAATTCAATATGAATATTAGGGAAATCATAAAATATAAAGAAAAAGTGGTTTTCTTAACGAAACAGATAAAAGCAAATAACGATATATAGACGTGGAAAACTATATTTATATTCTTAGTTTTAAAACGGAACAATAAAAAAAAGACAAATTTCAGAAAAAAATAATCAGATGTAAGGAATTTAAGAATTCTGAATTCACAGTTAACTCATAGATTTTCAAAAATTTAAGGAAGAAATTATGTGTGGGAAATACATTCCTTTTCGTTAAAAATTGTGGATATTAGAGGGAAAACTTTTGTAGTAAGGATGTAGGTAAAAAACATTCTATTTCAGAAAACAAAACAAATGGGTGGAGAATTTGAAGAATCAATGAAAGATAGGAAATAATAATAAAAAGGATATTCAAGAAGAAAAGTATCTAAAAAAAAATTTTAAACATTATGAATTTATGAAAAATATTTAATTTCATGTTACATGTATGTTGTATTCTAAATCACTTTGAAGATACATATACAGATATAATACATATAAAAAAAAAGGAATAAATATAAAAAATATATATACATAGTAGGGTTAGTAAAAGAATTATAATTATATAAAGGTTAACAAGGTGATATGGATTTTGCAATAAAGCCAAAAGAAGACAAAGAAAATGGACACAAAGCTAAAAGAGTATTTTATAATTTGTAAATAGTGAGATAATTTTTGTTATAGTTATGTATATTCACTAGCTGAATATTAAAATGATTTTCGAATTTGGAAAAATGAAACGAATGTTCACATACATAATCATTTGAAGGATAATACACACAAGAAAATTACGCATAACCAGACAAGGCTGATATATGGGCTGAAAGAAGCAGTGAAATCTTCAAACGAAAACGAATCTATAAAAAATTTCAAAATTGAATATGATGCATATTTAAAAGTACAATAGCAACAATTAAAAAAAATTTAAAAGGAATAGTGCTATTTGTTTTAAATTATAAAGATGTCAAAAATATGCATATATTTATATAAAACAGTTTGGATAGATAATAATTGCAAATAATACATTTGTAATACAAATAATTTGACAACAGTAATGAATACAGTTTAAAAAAGACTATATCAAGTTGTGTGATTCAAAATTTTAGATAATCATTGCTCTGGACAAATACCTTTTTTTCGTATTTCGACGCCCTAAAGCAGACTTATATTAATAATATTATACTATCACTATATTACTTACAGATCCTTAAATACATTCCTAATTTAACTTATTAGACTTATCAAATTGTAGGTCTTGCAAAAATGTGCTCCACATAATCCTAAGTGCAAATATTTTTGCACTCAGTAATATTTTTTTGACAGATTAAACAATTAAAAATTAAAAAAATCAATTTCAAAAAAAATCAATTCAAAATTTCAAAATCAATGATCAAAAATCAAACATCAAATTTAAAGCTTTCTTTAGCTACTACTTAATTAAAAGTCAATAACATCAACAAATAATTTATTCTTTCAATTTTTTTCATTGTTTATTAAAAATTTTTAAGCTTCCAAGAAAATCTCAGTGGGAAGAGTAGGGGAAGAGTCTCATTTACCTAGTTTTAATGTAATATTAAAAAAAAATTGGATAACTTTAATGCTTCCATAAAACATTTTTGAGATATCTAAAAATGAATACTGAAAATTTAAATTTATGTTTTTTTAATTTATTTTCATTTAAAATGCATATGAAAATTATCTTACGTTTAGTAGAATTAAAATCTATAAAAATTGCTTTATTTAGATTTTTTATTATTCAAATAATAATGAGAAATGAAAAAGTATATTAAAATACTAACATGAAAAAGTATATTAATATATATTTGTAAGTATAGGAAAATTGCTTTCACCAATGATCCGAGATCGAAATTCTTCTTTCTTGAAGAAAAAATTCTCAAATGCATAAACTCGAATTACAAAACCCTAAAATTGCATTTTTCATTTCTAATTTCAGTAATCCAATGGAAAGATCTATCCTATTTCATTCTATGGAGAATACGGAAATATATGATGATAAATAGAATTTATATGAAATCTTAGAGGACATATCATATGTAAATTAAATGTGAAATAACTGAATATTGTAAGATCGTTCTTGCATGTCTAATTGAAAAATGTATCTGTCTTCATATAATTAATTTAAAAATCTTTAAAAGTAAATTATTGTAACAGTTTATTGATGCAGAAAATGAATTATATTGATTTCAAAACATGTAATTTAACGAATGTAATTATAAAGAATGTAATTTAAATAGAAATGGATTCTATCACAAAATTACCTGGCTAACATCGGAGTACAAATGATTTTGGAATTTCGGAGCTTCAAGAAATTTCCAAACAGAAAACGTTCTTTCTGAAACTCGGAGTGCATTCCTTTCTTGAGAAGAGTTGCATAAAAAAGTCCCGAAGAGATTAGAATACGTATGCTGTGCTAATGTTACTAAATAGTCCTGAAATGATATGTAAATGAAAATGTTAAAAACCATGAAAATAACTAAACTATCCATACAATAAACTAAAATATGATATTATTGTCAAATTAAAACTTAAATAATTTATAATTTTTAACGATATTATATATTTTTTACTTTCATGTAAGACTTGTACCAATAATATAATTTCTTAACCCACATCATTAGTTAATGCAATAATCATAATTTTTGTACAAACTCTAAATATTTCTTCTTTAAATACGTTACATTTTGTATAGTGCCATCAAAATTTTAAAAAAATTAATCCAACGAACTATTTCCACATTAATGAATATTGATATAGCTTAATCAAACACTTAAGAATCTCGATTTGATGCAAAATTAATGAGTAATAGCTATTTAAAATCACCTTAACTTTTGGCACTAAGAGAAACCTTTTAAATTTGACATTTTGCATAAAATTTTATATAATTTTTGCTTAGGATGGAAATCCTAAATATTTATTCAAACTGTATTAATTTTATTTCTCTCTTATGTAGTAATTGCATTATATTAAAACATTTATAAAATATGTTCTCTCTACTATTTTAATTGCGTTATTTTTAAAAGAAAAAATATTCACTACCTGTCATCAACGAACTACTTTGCAACGCAAATTATCTGCACCAGGAAACAAAAAAATGGACAATTTAGAAAATCTTTTAAAGACAAAAATGCGACAGAAACTGGGGGAATGTTTAATTTTTAAACCAAAAATTTTTTAAATTTGTTTCCTTCAGCGTGATTACTGTTACTAATTGCCTTATTGTGTAGTATACATGTATACTATATATTTATAGTGAAACATTTATTTATGTTTACTTACTTCATGTAATTATTTATTATAATTAAAATTGTCTTAAAATTGTTAACATTAATCTATATGAATATATTGTAATAGATAGCCGTCTTATACGAAAATTGTGACTTTTAAAATTTATAATTTTAATTAATTCACGAAATAACAGTTTACTTATAATAATTTAAATATTAAAAATGTGGTGAATATCCACATCTTAATATTTGAATTTATTTTTAAGATAATATTTAAATATTATCCATATTTTTAATATGATGCATTACCTGAGAATACTGAAATGAACAAGGAAATTGATTCAGTAATTGATGAATACAATCCAACCATTGCAAAAATACAGGACATCTGTCATTAATATCTTCATTGCTAACCGAATGACCACATCTATCTGCAAATTTATGTCCAAAGTCTAACCACTCTCTCTCAACTAATATCTGAAATCCCTAAATACAAATTTAATTTTAATCACATGCTTATTATTAATTTTGATTATGAATAATAAAATTATTATTCAAGAAGAAAAATTACCTCAATAGTCCGATAATAAGGATCTAGGAGTATTTGAGCTAAAGCTACGATCTGCGGTGTTCGATCCCATCCGTCTGAACAGTGAACCAGAACTGGCCTTGCTTCTCTTTCAACCGCTGCTGTTACTGCAACAGCAGCTCGAACCAGGCCTGCCATGTGTTGCAGCCATCGAGAATTTTCCAACATACCATACCAACTGAAAGATAGTAACAATTAATTAAAATCCGAAAAATTAATTCATGGAATCTGTAAAATTGATTATAAAAGAGTGCTTGAATTAATGATACTAACTTCGGAGTATCAGGTAGAGAACACATTTGGCGAACTGCATGGAAGCTCTTTCTTATTGAATGTATATTTGCGAGATTCATGAATTGTATCTCACAGCGCGGATAATACTCAGGACACTCGCACCCACCTCCCCGGGCTCTATTGGCTACAGCTGTTGTATATGATCTAGCATCCATAATAAGCACTTTCTATGAAGAAAAAGGTTGAATTTATTTGAGTCTTAAAAGATTTAATTGAAATATAATTACAGAATGGTTATTATAAAAAAAATGTATTATAAAATATATTAGAAATATAAGAAGTCAGGAAGAGCATCATTTAAAAAAAATTTATTTAAAACTTCATAATAGATTGATTGAACTGGATATTTTATAATAAAGAAATTGTGACCATTTTAATGACAATAAAAAAACAGTTAGAGATGAAGAATGAATTATTATACAGAACTTCAATAATATATAAGTTGTTTTATATATAAGGCATGAAAATTATGTTTTCTTTACGTTTTTTTACTTCGAAAATATTTTTGTTCCTAAATCATTAAAATACTTTTTTTACAATTCATTTTGATATTTTTTATCCTTAAAATATATATAATTCGTTCAGAATATTATAAAAATCTTCAAATTTTATTATAATTGAATTAATTAACATAAAATACATACGATTATATTTTGGCTACCATAATTTTCTATATAATTAAGAAATACTATTTCTATTCCGTAATTTAAATTTTTTTATACTATTTATTACATCATTAAAAGTTTCATATTAATTTTTATTATTATTAATATTAACAGTAACGGTTTTATTATTTCTTGTACTTATATATATATACTTTTATATGTAAGTACATATTTTGTGTGAAATATTTATTTTTGAAACAAAGTTAGTTATTACACAATACAACGTAATCAGATTGAGAGAAAAATATTACTCTAGATATAATAAACTGTGAGCCTTAGGAGTGTCAATATATAAATATATAAATTCTAAATTGATCAAAACAACATTATCTACATTTTTTTTCATATTTTACATAAAAATCCTTACTTACTTTGCCTGAAATATGCTCAGAATTAGCACTAACTGTATTTGAATCAATATCATTTTGTATTTCATCTTTATTGTCCATCACTACTGTTTTTCCTTTGTCAAATGCACAAGCATCTGCAATGGATCCAATAAGATCTTCGTCTTCTGACGATCTCCAACCCAACCATCCTACTTCTGGTTGACTGCATCGAGCTATCACAGCACCATTTCCGGTATGTCTACAAAGAATTTAATATTAACAAAAAATATTTATTTATAACGGTAATAAAGAACATTGTTTTATTGTAATATCATATTAATTACTAAATTTAATTACCTCCAAACCACAGCTGGTACACGTCGGAAGCTTCGGAATTTTGCAGCAGTTTCCAAAGTTTTATCAGTAATACAAGCTGGCACCAACAGACGTTTAGGATAGGAAGAACATAGTTTGTATTCCGAATTGGCATCACTAACTCTCCATGCACCATTGACATCAAATTTCAATCTTTCAACCTATAAGAGTAATTTTCTTAAAATTTTGTTAAAACTAAAACGGACGTGGGTTAGGTACGAGGAACTTAAATCTAATATCAAAGCAAAATTTTAAATTTACTCAGAAGTCCTGAGGCTTATATTAGTAATTTAAAATAAGCTAAAATACAAATTTCTTCACGATTTTGTTTTGTTTCATTGACATTTTCTGCTAAACAATAAACTTGCAGCTTAATTTCTAATGACAATTTTTAAAAATGCGTTTTAATTACTGGATTTGAAACGGTGAATAATATGTAAAATTAGGTTCATTAGAAACATATGATTGAGTTTAAAATGATGTATTAAAACTAATAAAATAATTGAAATTCGTAAGACTTTTCTTTTCAATGTCATTAAATCAATAACGACTTTTATACTGTACTGCTATTCTGAGATTAAATACTTCAGTTTTTTGTAATACTTTTAAATTATTTTTTCACTTCACAGCAAAGATTTCCAAGTTAATTTCGTCTTAAATTTCGACAAAGTAAGTCTTACATGACAAGATTCATTTACCTCGCTTTTGAAACAATCTCGCTCAGAATCTTTAGAGGAAAGCCTGGAACGCACTTCTTCTCCTCCTTCCTCTGATGCCCAAGCATGAAATGCAAAAGCAAACATGTTTTCAATTTGTTTTGGTAATGATGTTGCCCTTATTAGTCTTCTTAACCAGTCTTGACAGTGTTCATTTGTCGAGAATGTACATCTGAAAAATTCATATGATCAAAATTTGATCATATTATTCCCATAATTTCTACTATGAAGTCGTTATTACTATGCCAAATTATTATATTCAGTTCTGTAAAAGGATTTCTTTTCTAAAAACAAATTTTATTACGACAATCTTTTTTATTCTTTTAGAATTGGAAATCTTAAGTTCGCAAGTTTAGTCAAGTGACAATCTTATAATTAAAAATAATACGAAAAAAATGACTTTTCAGTGCTTTTCCAAGGGTCAAATTAAATACTAAATTCTATTCAGTTTTTAACATTATTTATTACCTTATAATTTTCCGATAAGAAGAAATTAAGCGAATAAAGTTAGCTGACTAATCATTTTAAACAAAAACTATAAAGAACCGGAGCAGAGAATGAATGTAATTAGATTTATTGAAATATTAAATCATTATTGATGATTTAGGTTATTTTGACTATCAGTTAAGGAACCAGAATTTCAGCCGTTAGAAAATTGGTGGGACTTAATATTTTTTTAAAAATTATTGTAGAAATAAAATCAATATTGTGTAATGGAAGTTGTATCGACGGTAAAAAGACATTTCAATATTCAGATCTGTGGTGAAGTTAATAATTAAAATTGGATTCACGCCTTTGAGTAAGTTAAAGAAAAATTTTAGATCCATCATAATATACGAATATTTTTTTAAATATTTGACATTGATAAAAAGTAAAACAAAAAAGCAGTTGTCATACGAGCTGGACAGCCATCGTCAGACGGATAATATGTCATCAATCTCAGTAACATAATGTTTAAATTTATACTTTTAAATAAATTTATATTAATTTATAATATGTAATTAATTAACTTCTTATGGAAACCAGTGAAATTCTTATTTTAGGCCATATGAAGTGCTAGAATAATATTTAAACTTATTTTATTATAAATGTTAGATCCAAAAAAAGCATGTCCATTTGTCGCGTGACACGTCCATTTTAATTTTAGTTGAATTTGGTTTCTTTGGCTTTTTCAATCTAGAAAATCTGATTATAGGAACATTCTTAAATTATGAATGACAAACATTAATCCGCTACGAATTTCCACTGAGCGGACGAATCTTGTGAAAACCATTTTTTCTTTACATATGAATTTAATTTCACTGCTTTAAATGTTAATATTTAAATAAGAAAGGAAATTTTAAATAATGAGATAAAATTTTAAATGATTTAAACAATGAAACAGCGGAAAACAAAAATATTTATTATGAGCTTACCTTAAAGATCTAGCGTCTTTACAACCAACGTAAATATGAAAAATATCCCGAACCTCAAAAGTTTCTATAAGTCCCAAAGGAATATTATAATAAGTATCCTTCAACTGAAGATATAACCTATAGTTGGACAGAGCCAGAACTCCATCAGCGGTGCGTCCCAGGTATTCGACGAATTCGCCACATATTGTTTTGAACGGTACTTGCAAATGTTTGTCATCTCCTTCAAGCTGGCGCTTTGGGAACAACTCCGAAGCCCTTACGTGACAAATCGACTGAATGGACGACGACTGTTCATTGTCCATGATTTACAAGATATCTGAAGAGAAAAAAATTAAGAGTTGTTAGCCGAACAATCGTGTAAGTGCCAATTGTAAAAAACCAAAAAATCTAGCGACGTTCACGAATGTTACTATAATTTTTTAGCTAACTCACGAACTGGATTTTCTTCAAAACTGAGTTCGTTCAGAACACATTTAGAAATTCCACGTTCAAACGCAACGAAGATTTTATTTTCCTAATGCTACATCGAGTCAACACTTTTTGACCGTACCCGTCAGTGCTTTAAAAAAATTAAATGCTATTAAAAGTTGCAGTGACCACCTCAACGTTTCGAGAAATCTTACGCGTAAAAATACCACTGCGCCTCAGTGAATCTACACAGGTTCAATTCCACCCTGAATCATCCTTAAGCCAGTACTTTCCTGTCCCGTTTAGCTCCTTTCCCCCATGCTCTTCAAACACTCGCACACTTAACTTCATCTCACAATGTAATAGCGCTGCACCATCGAAAACGCAGCCGCTGCATTTAACTAAGACTTTTATTTCAGACATCACTGAAAATTCGCGGTGTCCAACCCTTAGTAGAATATTTATAACAATTTAAAATGTTTGTAGAAAAAAAAATCGTAAGTTAAAACAACTGAGGCAAAATAATAATTATTATTAGCACTAAATCTCTACATTTATTTTTTATGTGCGATGTATTGCAGATGCATGATAATACACGGTGGCTTTAGCTATGGAAAGGCAAAAAACCCAAACCTTTCAGGAAAGGATAAATTTTTTTAACCTCCAAATTTAATATTTTAAATTAATTATTTCCTGGTTAAATAACTTATTTTCAAAGCATACGATGAAAACTATGACAATTTTAAGCTGAACTCAAGAAACTGATTGATCATTCAGTTATTTGAGAGAGGAAAATAAAAAAATTCAGTATAAATAGGAAACATAAAAATTAAAAACAGACACTGTACAACATGTTTAGCGCATTATAGAACGTAACTCTGAAACGGTTGTTATATATTGGATAAATTCCATACAATTATCAATCAACTTTTAATTTCCTGCTCGAATATACATGTCAGCCACATCTAAATTTCTTGTGTGTCTCTCTTTTTCTATAAAAATTCGAATTGCAAATGAAATTCACTCGTATGCCACACACTGTCCGTGGTATACCAACGCAAGAAATCAGAATATCACATCAAATTCTTGAGACGAAAATTAATTAACAGGGCAGTTTCTGTTTCTTTCATTTACACACTCACGTTCGTCTCTCTTTAGGTTCATTTGTCTATCGCAGTTAAAAGAACTTCCGCGTTCTGCTAAAGTTATAAGAAAAGCGCCATAGAAATTAATCTTTCAATGTAGTTATCCATGCACTCCAGTCCAAACTGTAAAAACTCGTCGAAGAGCAATTTGTAGCTTTTGTCTGGAAACGCAAAACGATCTTACGTCTCTCTCCAACTGTTTTTCTCCTGTAAAACAATTGTTTCGATTCTGAAGGTACACAGATTAAATCGTACCATTTTGTCGGGTTTCACTACATTTCGATTCAGGTTTCTCTTTTCCTTGCATCATTTTCTAGCGACCTCCTATTTTTCAATCCTTCTTCATTCTCAACATTTGTATCTCATACGAACTTCTCATTCCCTTGCGCTACTAATTTGATTAAATCATTTCAATGTTTTCGCATTTGCGGCTTATTTTATAGTAAATATTACAATTATAATAGATAGATGTATTCGAGTGCCTAGCAATGGACGTATGCGTTTTTGGTGAGCCCTGTTTTCCACATATAGCTGTCCATCGCCATGATACAGCTCAGCGATATACATGGGAGCGCATCAACAACTACTGAGAATCTTTCAATATCAATTTCATAAATGTATACGAAATTCATTATTAAGAACTTGATATCACCGTGTAAGTGCATGAAAAAGTTTTAGACTTTACAAATACGACAGTAAATATATCACAAAGTGCATAAAATTACATATAACGAAATTGAATGGTTCAAAATTTATAACTTGTACTTATAATCGTAAAAAAACTTGCCTAAAATGTGAGGTGTGAAAATGCCTACAACAAAGTAGAGGAAGTTTAATTAAAATCAATTAATTCCGTAATCAGACTTTCTTGTTCAACTGTTACCAAACATAATATTTTTTCGCTTGTAACTTCTAAAAACTGGAATCATTGAGGCAGATTGCATACTTTTCTGAATGAGTTGGATGAGTCATTGCCAACTGATGTCAACTGGACTATTTAATCGTCTTCAAATGATATTTTACCATATTATTTTATCGAAAGTTTTAGGTAAGTTAATAGGAGAGTGGAATAACAGTGAATTTTGCCGCTGTTATCATCCCATATTTTGAGTTATGCTCGATATAATATATATAGGTTATATATCATCATCGCGATCACAATCTAATAGGTCACCTAGAAAATGATCCCGGTGCTGAATAAAGTATATGGTGTAAACATTTTTGCAGTCAGATATGTAATGCTAAAGAAAACCGTTACTTTTGGTGAAAACTAAGCTTATCGTTGAATACATCGCCTTATGTTTATAAAATTTTATATTATTCGCCGTAAGTGTTTGGGGCAATATTGTGTAGAGCAACAAAAATATAAATACATGAACCACGGTGGTTATAAATTAACGATAAATAAATTATTAAACCCGATTTCATATATTCGAAGCATGAAGAAAATGATTAAAAACGAATACAATGCGAATGAAGCTATAAGATTCTAAAAGTACAAAAGGAAAAAATACTATCAAGAATTGTAAATGGATTGATATTGCAACGGGCAGAATTCAATCATACTAGCAATATAATGTTTTGTGCACCGCATTTTTTTAAGGGACGATAGCTAACAGAACAAATTCTTGAGATTAGTTGGAAATGTCAAATCTTGATTTTGAATTGTAAAATTTGCTATCTTCCACAACTGTTCAAACCTATCGAAAAAAATTACGGAAAATTTTGGGAATTTTCCTGCATTTAAGTTTCATCTTGTCGCGGTTTTTAACAATCCTTAAGATAACATAACTGATTAGTCGAAGACAGCTATTTGGTAAACTTTGTGAAATGTATATATTTGGGGGGTGTAATAATGTTTAGTTTTTCAACCCACCAAGAATTTGCAAACACATTTTGAGGGAGAGAATAAATAATGAACTGCTGAAAATAAAAAGGATAATTTTTTAACTTCAATTTTGATAGGAGTCTTCCTATCCAAGGAATATTTTGTTCTTCCAATAAAAGTTCGTCACTGAACTGTGAAGATGTTCTCTTCGGTTTTGTATCATGCGTTAATACAATTATTGCTAGAAATTTAAATGAGCTATTGCACAGCATTTTTCGTTATTTAATAAAAGAGCAAATAAAAATTAGGATAGTAATCAGGTTTTCATATCACTGGTAGATAAACTTATTAATATTTCTCCTTATTTTTAACATTATTAAGCAAGATATAATTTATTGTGCGACTATGAAACAGGCTTTAAAAAGTACAGGAGTGCCCAGTATGTGGTAAGATGTCAAATTGATTGAAAAAAAAATCAAAATTTATTGATTGAAAAAAAAATAAAAGATAATGTTTTCAAATATTTTTTTATTATTAACACAAGAGAATTCTTAAGATATATATAATAATATTTAGCGTAACAGACAGACTTAGTCTCATATATTGTTTTATCACGATAACTATTTGAGAGTCGCAAAATATTCCTGGGGATACTACTTTGACACTACATTAAAAAGCTAATTCAGTAGTAAAAATCGTGTTCCATAACCTAATTCTAATAAGAATAAAGTAAGAGTGTGAGACAGATGATTTTCTACCTTTTTATATAGACCATTTTGATAATTTTTTATGGCCGCTTCATTCTTAGCGTGTAAATTCTTGAAAGGAAAGATGAAAAATTAATATTAAAATCCTACACTTACATATTTTCAGTTTGTAAAATATACTTTCCTATATAACTAAAAGAATCGGATGTATATCAATGAAAATTCTGGCGTGTATAAATTTATTTATTTTTCGTTGTTTTTTGTGACTGAAACTAAATAAGCACTTTTCTCTCAATCCCATATTTGGGACGATGATCTCCTTCTGTAAATATTAGAGAATAAGTGACAAGAAGGACATGTAAAACCTTGGGGAAAGTGTTGGGGGAAATAACTGCAGAGCTA
>JAOWBB010000413.1:0-48466 GCA_028565995.1 Ricinus marginatus | reverse complement strand
TATAATTATAGTAATTTATAAAAAATTAAAAAATTTTTTCCAAGTAAACCTCTTTACATAAATAAAACTTAAAAAACTCCTTTTTCGCAGTTGGTTACGACATGGGTGGGGTAGTTATGAGCAACAAAAAGGAAACCATGGACCATCCTAATAAGAAATCTCAAAATAGGGAATTGCATTGGTGAGTAATATAAAACTCATAATTTAAACTGAAAACAATTTACATACTGCTTATATTTTACATAATTTGCTTTTCAGTCTGTATCCGGGTGATTTGTACCCGTTTACAAGAAAACCATTCTTCTTCATAATAGACTCAGACAATAGTTTTGTATTTCAACACTTTCCCAGACATTTTGGGCAGCCTCTCGTTGTCCTTATGTCTCCTCAAGATACACCTCAAGCTTTCCAGGGTGAGTTAGTAACATTTATAATATCAGGTGAACCGCTTTCTTCCTACCGTTCGAAATATTGTGATACACTAAACCTGAAATGATAATTTTTAGATCACCAACAAAACGGAAGCTTATTCACATTATTTCTGCACAGCCCACTGACGGCCTTTTGTTATATTTGCAACATATTAGACGTTCCTATACATCACTGGGAGAGATGTCAGTCTTACATAGACAGATTCGTCACGGAGGCAAGTCGTTTGTTCACAAGATGTCGATTAGGTGAGACTTGTATCATCCAAGCTTCCAATTTCCTATTTTGCAACACAAGTTCATACAATATTTTTTCAGATCCTGGATATATTCAATTCTTCGGTGATGACTTTTTAAGACTGCTTATTTTGAGATACATATTTTGTCACGTTGTTTTAAATCTGCATAAAGGGTTCAAAGTAAGGGAAATCTATATTTTTGAATTTCACGTTTCAAGTTATAAAGTATTGCTTGTAATCTGCCATCTATACTCTTTTAGGGAAAGCAGTTTCGTCCACGAGCTCAACCGCCTCTACCAGAGGAAGACCTTTTGGATCATCCGTCTCTGCAACAACTCGTGTTCGATTTAGCAACTCATTTAGACGTCCGCAATCTTTTTCAGGATAACCAAGAAGCAGAATGATGCACGTCTAACAGCAGTTACGACGAAACTGCTATCGCAATTGGAATTAAACCCTTATGCTATCTACGTTTGTGCAGATATTTATGTTGATTTATCTGTTGTTTTAATTGTCGCCATTTACCTTTAAGAATCCTTTTTCGTCTCACATTTACTTGAACATTTACACTATTCGTTGCTGAAGATGCGTGTAGATCGGCTGATATCGTTATTTCTTAAGAATCTAATTTACTTGCATAATTGAATTTATTGTGCTGCAATAAGCAAAAGTATTCCGCCGATCAGACGTATTAGCAATATTCCCGCGTAAAAACGCTTTAATACATACTGGACTCTCGGTTTTCATAGTTTCAGTGCCTTTTATCTGAGGTAAAAACAAATAGATAGCATTTCAGGATCTTTCGCCTTAAAAGAGTTCGATAATTTAGCAAAACAATCAGAAAATTATTGATGTTTTCATCTGTCTCTCTTTATGTTATTCCCGATGATTGATTTGCCTCCGTAGTAAGGCAATGTAATCGTCATGAGATAGAAAAACTTTTTTTTGCCCTTTATATATCATTTTGGTGTCCTGGTGTAAGATATCCTCTCCTTTATGTATTTAAGATGTACCGGGAGCCACTAAGTCCATAATTTTCTTCTTTAGCTTGGAATATGTAGAAAAACTGTTGCTGTCGTTTAACTGTGTGTTACTTTTTACCTTTTTATCTGTGGTTTACTGGAGCTCATTTTATAAATGTTATTAACAGTGTCGGTGATTGCCTGTATCTGTTCGATGTGCTTTTTTTTCGATAAATTGAAGTCAATCACCGTTTATAATGCCTTTGTTAATTGCTAATGTTATTGCAAAAAATTTTCTTATAATCAGTTCACCTTTGAAAATTATAAAGGTTTTCCTCTATTGAACCGAGAAAAAAATTTGGTTGCTCCTTTTAAGTCTATCTTTACAATTTGAAGTAATAAATTGTTACAGTGAATATGCCGCAAGTTGTAATTCCGGGCGATATTTGCAGAGTATCCAACCGCGAATACAGTCCGAAAAACAACTTCAGTGTATTGCTAAATGAAAATTAAAAAACTGTTCGTTTTTCTTGGCCGCATACGAGTCAGTCAGAACAACCACTCAAAAGGGGACAACTATATCTTTTAAACTATGCCTAAAATTTATTTTCGATTCGGAAAACCTTTATCAAAATTATATTAAAAAAAAATTACTTATTAGAAATGAACTGAAATTATATTTTGACAATAACTTATTTATAGATGGGTAAAATTTTAAATTGATTTTTATAGCCTAGCAATTTTAAATCGAGGTGCCTCCAACAGGTACCTGGTGTTCCCGATTTTTTTTTTCTCAACATCGTTTCCGCTAATGCTAACAGATAAATTTGATTGCTCGGATTTAACAATTTTGAGCCACTTGGACGTACATTCACGTATCAAAACTGTACGAATTTGGCGATTGATAGAAAACCAAAATCGTGAAAGCCCATGCCAAAATCTACAGAACGAAAAGTACTAGCCAGGATTTAAAGTTAATTTTCACTTTACCGAGGTAAGTTTTTTTTCCTTGTTTGCCACCTCGAAAATTCAAACAAATGTTTTCAAGCTAAAACAGAACAATGAAAAGATGTTCCGAATGAGATGAAGAAAGTGTGCAGAGGCTCAATTATTTCACCACGCTGAAAGTTCACGTGAAAATTTCGTACCCTTCAGGGTTAATAACAAACACAAGAATGAATCCGAATTTCATATAATGCATTTTAACGATGTATAACGTTGATTGCTGTCTGACGACGGTTGTTAGAAGCAAGTTCTTTTTTCCGTGCGTTTTCGTTAAAGCAAAAAACAAAAATGCTCATTACATTTTGAAAACGTCGCAATTCGTTTTTCCGGTTTTTTGCGAAAAAAAAATGCCTCCTTGTGTTCAGTAATATTTATTTTATACGTTTAAGAAGATAAAAAAGAAAACTCGCTCGTCTTATTGTGGAATCGTTAAAGCGAACGAATACGCCGCACTTGCAAGCGTATTTCCGAGGATAGTTACAGCGGAAGGGAAGCCCATATATATATAAAAAGATTGCAACCTAACCTAACCTAAAAAAAAACATACAATCCAGATGATGCCGATAAGATCAGAAAATCGGTAAACTAAATAAATATTTTATATAATCATTAAAATCTTGATAATTTACATATTTTTACTATATAAGTATTATATATATTAATATGTATATAGCATAAGTGTACGTTATGTGCTGTAAATATTAATATATATAATAGGCCTGCTAGGCTTAATATAATGTTTACTTGAGCGTATGTGATTCATTTAAATTTTTAAGATCATTTATATTATTATATATCAATCTCAATGATATATTATTTATAAAATTAATTTTTTTCCTTAATTTCTCTTAATTATGCGACTTGGAATCAGGAGCAGCTGTTTTCGACTGCTTTATAAAAATGAAATAACTGACGAAAAATTCGTCCGGTAAATGAGGATAGAAACAAGTTGGATTTCAGACGCCATGTTGAATGAAAAGAATCCCCGATCTTCTGGTTATTTTTGGCGCACCAAAGTCCTACACCGTGGTCATTCAAATGGGAGACCAAACGAAGTTGCTGATCTGGCAACCTATGAATGTAACATGGAAGAGGGCCAAATGAAATAAGGAAAAATGGAAGTAAACGTAACCTAACCAGAGAGATTATAAATATTGGGCGTGGGTGGACAGTCGGCACAAGCCGTTCGCAAAAACTTTGTTTCCACATCCTTTTCCCTATAAAAAGCTCAGAGAGCGGCGTAACCCGCTGGTCGACATGTGAAAGCCGCCTAAACATCTCTCATAATTCGAACACCGCGCGTGAAAAAGTCAGTTGGTGCCACTGATCGACTACGTGAGTCAACAACGGGAATTAATCAAAAAGATTTGCAATAACTTGACGAATCGAACTCATGCTTCATATAATAAGCATGTCGCTTTGGATTTTCCTCATTTCGGCGTCAATCCGCGGATTTTCGAGTTTATTTTCCTCTCGCGGGATCCTCCCTGCTGCCGACGCCCCGCTTTCAAAGCAGTTTTCGAACGACAGTTGAAGTGTTTTCTGCTTCTGGCGGACCGTTTTTCCGCCATATTTGTTTTTTAAGTAAGTATCGCGTTTTTCGAACGCAATTTTTTTCGATGAATTTCGGAGTATAATCTTCGTCTTCCGACGGAAATAACCTTTCTTCCTTTCTCCCTGACGGTTTTTTTTTTCGGATGGGTATCCACCGGTTGTTTTCAACCGCGATAATTATTTTATTTTTTTTTTTTATAGGAAAGGTCATATGGCGGAATTTTTAACAGTTTTGAATTTCTATTCGTTTTTGACTGAGAAACCCCCCAAAAAACAAGTTTGAATGACATCAATTTCTCTATAAATTACCATTTTTAAATTTATACTACATCGGATGAACAAATAATTATCAATAGGTTTTAAAAAACGTTGTAACCGATAATAAAATATTATTTTTTAGAAAAAAAAAGTTATCTTCAGGTAAAAAATTGTGTAAAGTTATGATACAAATTTCCAGTTCAACTTAATTATTTTTATATATAATTGAAAAATCTAATTATCAGCAGTTATAATTTAAAAAGAACCAACTCTCACAACTGTAATTTTCGTCAAAGTGAACTGTGAAAAAGAATTTACCATTTTCAAAATAATACTTCAAGTTAGATCAATTTATTTCAGCAAAATACATCACTTTCTGCATTACAAAGAATAAAAGAAATTTCAGTGTAACAATTGTTTTTTCATATTTTGCTAATTTCTTGTGTTTTTTGTTAAAAGTATATGTATGGTAAATCATTTTGAATTGTATGATATTTAATGTACCATCAATTTCATCAGCTTGATGACTAATCGCTTCATATAACATTGCACTATCTTTATTATTATTATTTTTTTTTTTTTTGCATTTTCCAATTCTCATCCCCATGCTCCAATTTTGACTTCAAGAATCAGCATTTGAAATTAATTTATTTTACATTTTTTATGCAAAAAAATGACAATTTATACGTCGAGTGGTGGAATTTTTATTTTTTTTTTAACGTGAGAGTTTATTTTGGCACTTGACGACAGATCGGAGTGGCCAAAATTAAAATTGTTTCGCTGTGATAGGAACATGAATCTAATTTTTAACTCTTTGGCAAACGAAATTGTATATTCGCGTATCTTGTTCATTTTTCAAAATTGCAAAATTTTCTGCCTTCGAAGAAATAAATTCTTGTTGTGAATCTCTCCTAAGCTGAATAGCAGTTTCCTGTTCACTGTATAAGACCTTCAATACACTGCAAAGGTTTACACATTTACATTAACCAACAGAAATTCCTTAATTTTTTTTTTCTGTTTCATTTACCATAACTCTTTTGATGTAGCTGATAGTTTCACCATTTAATATTAATGAAATTTCGCCTTCACATTCTTTCAGTCACCGATTTTAGATGTGAGCATTTAGATGACAGAAGCATAACTGAAGAAGAAAAAAGGAATTGCAATAATTGTCGTGTAAGATTTACTGAGGATGAAAAAAAAAAAGTCATTATAAAAAAAATTGAGGTCGACCTACTGAAATATAAATAGACAATATAAAAGACTGGTGCTGAACCTGAAAGAGCAAAAATTAACATTGCTCAGGACGTTTATGTAGAGAATGACGAAAGCATCGCGCACGTGACACGTCTCCCAGGTATCATTAAAGCAGTTTGCGCTGGGAACTGGTGAAGAAATCTCATTTCCGTTTCAGGTACGAAAAATGGAAGACAACGCCAAAGAAGATGAAAATGCGGAGCAATGCGATTCCCTCCTGGTGAGCGAGGACTTGCGGCAGTTGATCCTTCAGCAGTTGGCGAGTGCGGAGCCTTCGAACGCATCCGACGACGACAGTTACTCGGTGCGACTGTCGTGCATCCTAGAAGACGACGAAGGCGAAAGCAGCGGGAGCCAGGGAAGGAGTAAGGAATTCCCTAAAAAGGAGACCGTCGTACGGAAAATGGGAGAAAGAGACAAAGCGAAAGAGGACCTGCCGGTGTCGGAGAATAACGAGGAGAGCGAGGGCAGCGACGACTTGACGACGCTGCCGTGCGGATCCAATTCGGAAGATGTTCCGGTCACCGATTTGGACGAATTCGCTTTGAAGAATTCCGATCGAGGCTGCAGTCCGCACGAGAAGACTGAAATGCAATCGAAGACTGACGAAGACGGCTCCGTAGAGAAGGAGTCGGGCGAAAACACGGAGGAAGACGATGGGAGTGCTCGAAATGGGGCGCCGTTCGCCATAATAAAACTAAAATCAAGTGACGATATTTTCAAAAGGGAGTTCGTTCCGAAAAGGACGGAGTTTAGTAGTGATTCGAGTGACATCGATATATCGATATCGAACGAGAAACCGAACGGTGCCGCAGCAGCCGAGGCAGCGGAAGACGATGCGATCGCGACGCCTGATTCCGCGACGGTCCGCGATGTGCAGGACGAAAAGACGGGCTCTGATGAACCGCAAGACGATATTTTCCCTAAGATTTCGAAAGCATACCTAGAAAAGGCGAAAAATCAGGTGGAAATTAAGGGCGAGGACGACGACAGAGGAGGATCCGTAGAGAGAGAACTGCTAAACTGCAGGGATGAGGAGGATCCAAAGCTGATTCTGCAGATTGTTCAGCTGAGAAGTAAGTACACGTTGGATGCGACAAATTCAAACAGACGTGTTTCCCGCAGTCGTGTTGGCGGAACTGGAAAACCAACCTGTGCAACGTGCTTAACCCATCTTTTTGATGTCTTTACGACACGTTTCCGGGGTGACCTGCAAAAGCTGCCAAAATGGTGATCTTCTCCAGCCTTTCCCGTATCGCGCCGTAAAACTGCCGACCGCAGTTCTCCCTGGATTCGTGAAAGTTTGTTTTTGAAAAAATAATTTGGGCATCAAAACGGTAACTTGTCAAACGCCATGATCAACACTGGCATTTCAAGCCTTCCACAAGTCGGCACGACTGTTTCGTTATCCCGAAATTTCCTCTTTCGCAATTCCAATTCCATGACCGAGTTCTCGTTTTCTTTTCCCCAGGCAGATCCCCGAGGGTGTACACGCCCCCGGTGCCGCCGGAGACGTATCTTTGGGAAGAGCTCAAAAGGATTCGGGGAAAGGGAGGCTATCCCTGGACGTACCTCGACAAACCTCCCTTCGACGAAGCTGCGTGGAAGAAATACATGTAAGTGTTGCCCGTGCAGACGGCAACTGCATCCGGATTTATTTTTAAAGCTTCTGCCCGAGAAGCTCGGGTCCGGATTTCAACTGCGCATGCCGAAAGGTGGTTCAAAAGTCTTCCCCATCCGTGCAAAAATAGACGATGTCCCGAAGGAAGTGAGACAGAGGAGGCGGGACTTGGACTCTTCCGATGCCAAGGCCTTCCTTGGGTGACCACGAATTCCCGGGACAATTAGTAGGATATCAACCGGAGTGGAAAGCGGGGGTGACAGGTTGGGTGGATGTTCAGTGATCACGTGGTATTAACTAAAACCGTGTAAATGTTTTACTTACTTTCGACAATTTTCTCTCCAGTTGGGCGAAAGGAGAGGAGCAAGAAGTGGCAACTTCCTCCTCGCGCATTTTCCCGTATTAATTTTCGCTCGCCAATGCGGCATTGAAATTAAGCGTTTCCCTCGCATGTCCGTGGGCTCCCTTGGAAACTCCGCTTCTCTCCTTCCGCCCATCCGCGCGAGCGCAACTGGAAAAGAAATTAAACAAAATTTTTCTGAACGATTTAGAAAAGAACATGAACAAGTCAAATGAAAGAACGGTGAATTCTCCTTTTCGAGGGACACCGCACAAGTGAAGTAAACCGAGAAACAATTTTTACTAATGAGGAAATCCCGGTCACGAAAGGGAAAATCGGACGAGAGCTTGGACAAAGGAGGAAAAGAGGAGGGCAGAAGGCGAGGGAAGTCGCTGTCTTTGACAAGGGAACCGAAGCGTTCGTCCAGGGAGTCATCGGTGTCCTCCATCGGGCGGGAGGTCCGCTGTGCCTGTCAATATTATATGTCCGATAGACTGCTTCCCGAAAGAATTTCTCTCTTCGGGAACATACCCTCGAGCAGGGTTTCACTTTCGGACATGGCAAAACCTACCGGGTAAGGAATGATGGCCGACTTTGTCTGTTACTAGCCTCGACCGATCCGAGTGGTGTAACTCGCAGTTCTCATTGCGCTAGGACCGGTAAGGGAAATGGGCAAATTCGACGGCGAGAATGCAGCTGAGACGACAGCGTAGATTTCCGCCAGACCGAGGCATCCGGTGGATCTATTTCTAGCCCGATTTTGCCGTACATGATTAATGTCCTAAGAGAGGCCTTTTGAGACGCCGTTTTAATTGAATCAAAAATAAAACTCTTTTTGAGACTCTCATTTTTAACATTTCTGCTGGTCTCGATCTGAATAACAAAAAAAAAAATTAACTGCTTGATTTATATTTTAACTTTTGATACATAAGATGAAATGGAAAAGTTAAAAATTAAACTGTGATCTGAATACATTTCCAAGACTTTTTTTAAAAGGCAAACAACGCATAAAGAAAAGGCGCTGCCGTGTATTGAAATATGAGAACCAGCAGCAGCAGCAGCAACTGCTACGTCATCCGAAGATGTGTGTCGAGGCTGCCTTGGCAAACGCATTCCGAAGTTGATTTTCCCGATTCATTACGCAATTTTCCGTCAGCTTGAGGAGATCAAAAAGCCAGTGAAACTTTTCTAACATCTGTGAATATCCAGGGGTTACCAAAATTACAAATATTATTAAACACTAAAGTTTTTTCGGTCGGCAGAGAAGGAATCCCAGTTAAAGAAGGAAGTAACCCAATTGTCTGAGAAAATGCTAAATGAGTGAATTTGTATCCACACGGTTGGAATGTTCTTGGTTAAAACTGCTACAGAACGTCAAACGTTGTTAATGAATCAAGAAAACATGCTTAATGTCATGACCGTCTTCCAAGGTAATTGCGAAAAGTCATTAACTTGCATTAATTACATATTGTTTTTCAGGGAACACGAATACGAACCCATCAACCCACCCCCGCTAACGTCACTGAGAAGGCAGGAAAAGGAACCGGACAAAGTAGGGAAATCCGATATTCCGGAAAATGACAGACGTTTCAAACGAATGCCTTACAAAGAGGAAAAGGCAAAAAAGATGAAGGAAGACGAAATGAACGAAGACGACACGGTCGCGATGGCCGAAGAAATAAAAACCGCGGAAGATATGGAGATAGAAAGATTGGCTGCTACGCAGGAGTTCCAAGAGGAGGCGGAAAACAGGTATTTGGCCCAGACTCCGACTACTACGACCGCGTCCAGAACAGACTGCGACGTCAACACCAGCATGCTCGATTCCTCCGGTCTGGAGGACGTTCCGCTGAAAAGAGGCTCGCGAAGTAAAGTGAAGAGTCAGGCATATGGCATTCATCAGAAGATCCGGAACCAAGCGGGAAAGATCAGAAGCAAGATAAGGAACATGCCCAAGCCGATGCTGGTCGCGAAGGAAAAGCAGAAGAACGGAGGAACGCACGAAAAGTCGAGATTCAAGTTACCGGAGAGACCGAAATTCACCTTTCCGGATAGGGCTAAATTCACTCTGCCCGATCGTCCGAAGTTTAAGCTTCCAGATAGGCCGAAATTCAACTTGCCAGAGAGGCCGAAATTTCATCTTCCTGAAAAACCAAAGTTCAATTTTCCTGAAAGGCCCAAATTTAACCTGCCCGAAAGAGCCAAACTGCATCTTCCGGAAAGACCTAAATTTAATCTACCGGAAGTGTCGAAATTTCATCTGCCTGACCGATCCAAGTTTCACTTTCCGGAGAGAGCCAAAATCAATTTTCCCAGTTTCGTCCGACCGCTGCGGGAAAGGCAAGCCACCAGTCCGCGGAAAAACATTTTGGAACTGGATTTCAAAAGCTACCCGAAGATATTTTCGAAGAAATCCGGGCAGCGAAGAGAATTCATGACATCTTCGCCGAAGAAAACCAGGGGCAGCACGCCACCTCCGAAAATGACGTCGGAACAGCCGTCGGCACCTGAACGGAAAAAGGTTCCCGTCGGACAAAGATGGTTGAAGAAAATGGACGACATCAAATACGCAGACGAAGAAATGTCACTGGAAGTAAAGGAATCGAGAAAAAGCGATGGAAGCGATTCTCTGTTCGATTTCAAAGACAAGGATCTCGGGGGATTCATGGAGGATCTGGACGAGAGCAGATTTCCACCGGGCGGAAGAAAGACCCTCAGCACGAAGTCCAGCTTGAGCCACATGTCGGACAGAGACGTGGAGTCGCTTGCAAGTTCGGAAGGCAGACTGAGGAAGGGCGTCCTAGAGGAGATAGATTCGGACGAGTTCTTCCTGAGGCAGAAAGGGATCAGCCAAGAAGACATCGACATGGGGAAATACCTTTCCCACGAAATAAGGGAAGCCTTCAGATCGCCGGAAGTGAACGCTCTTGCACGGATGAGTTACGACTACGACGAGATCGAGGAAGAGAATCGGCCGAACAGACCGATCAGAGCTAGGCCCTTGAAGAAGAAGTCCTGTTTGAAGAAGCAGTTCGAAAGCGATCCCGCTTTAAGCGAGAACTCCGAATATAAGATTTATCCTCCCAGCAGGCCCAGCAGGAAAAGCAGATCACAGTCGAAGTCGCTAATTAACGAGGAAGTAGCCATCGCGGACCCAAGCCCAATGTATGAAAATGAGCCCAGGGCCTATCCAGTGGAGGAATATTACAAAAGTCCGGGGCCCGTGAAAGAGTACCAGCATTACAAGGTACCAAAGCCTCTATCGGAAGTGACGCCAATTCCACACAAAAGGAAGAAAACGGGAAAGAAAAGGTTCGAAGATGTCGTGAGCCTGGAGGCGTCGACGGAAAGAATAGATTCACAATCCCCGACGAGAAACAAGAGCGAAAGCCTCGAAGGAAGAGAAGAAACGGTGGACCATGCCATCCCGGAAGGAGAGCACGAAATGAACCTTCAGCAGCTTTCTAATTCCGACATGCTCGTTCATGGCTTTTCTCCCGAGTGCAAACAATTTCAGATATTCAAAGAAGACGAGTGCATCGTGCAAAAGGAGAAAGAACAGGCGCCAGAGAAGACACCAACGCCACCAAGAAGAACGAGGAGCCGGTCTCGAGAATCCAGATCGATTCGTTCATCCAGATCGCTGCATTCCGAAGGCCTGGATGAAAGCAGAGAAGCTGTGGACCCGATCGAGCCTCGGCTCGAACGAGAGGAAGCTGCGGTGGAACTGCAATCGTTTATCAAAGGGGAAATGCCTAAACCACATCAGTACGAAATGACGGAAGATGATCCAGGTTTTGGTTATGCCACCATAGGCAAACCTACGATCAGGCGACCCGCTCGGAAAAAGGAGAAACTCCAGCGGCCACCTCCTCCAAGGAGGAAACGGGAGGTCGCATCGCTCTTCAGCACAATACCGCGGCGGACCCCGATCAGGCCCATGAGGAATTACAGCACTCTGGGACCGTCCCGACCTCCGCGGAAGAGTAAAATCAGATCGACAAATCGATTGACCCGCAACGCGGATCAGGTTCACAATGGTCACAGTAACGTGGAATGCGAAAGCATCATCAAGCCTCTGCGATACGAAGAGTGCCACGAAAGCAACAAAGATCTCCAGAAGGAAGAAGTCATTGAAAGGATGAAAGGGAGACCGTTGCCTCCCCCGCCGCGACCCCCTCGACAGAAAAGCAAGGGGCAGGAGGACTTACAGGAGGCGGAGGAATCGGAGAGTGCAAAGATTTCCATGGCTCTGCTAAAGGGTGAAGCTGTTCCGGTGCAAGTGGAAGCGCTGATCCACGCGCCACCTCCCGACGTCGAAGCCGTGGAGGAAGTGTGCGCATCGACGCAGACCGATTCGCTGCCGGACGATTTTCTCTTCGATATGGAGGTAGATGTGATCCAGGAAATTAGTCACGAACAGGCAAAAATCCAACAGGCCTTCTTGGAAGAAATGAAAAGGGAGGAAAACCTCGCCAGCGCTAGTCCCGATGCGGAAGCGAAAACGGAAACGGAATCGCTACAGGACAAGCAACGGATGAATCAAATTCTGGAAATGGAACTGCTGGCGGAGCTGAAAAGAGACCAGGAACAGGAGATTGCGCAGAGCAAAACGGATCACCTCGGAGCTTTCGATACCGACCTGGGTTACGCTTCCCTGGACAGGAGGCAGCACAAACAGGAGCAACCGGAACCATCGACATCGCAAACTGCGCCCCAAGGAATTCATGTGCCGGTGATACCTGACGTTAGCTTGGACGTGAAAGTTTTGCGGACCGACAAACTAGATGTGAAGGAACTAGAAGTGGAGATGCTGAACGTGAAACAAGTGCAGGCTCACGAGTTGCAGGTGAGCAGCTTGGAGACCGGCAACGTCACAGCCGATGCCGTCAACACTCGGTCGGGCAACCTTCTGCTGGAGAACATCGAGCTGCCTCCCGGACTCATCCAGCAAGTGGTGGAGAGGATCCCGTGGGAGGAACTGCGTCAGTCCGCGACGATCACGAGCAGAAGACCCGAGTCGGACGACGAGAACCTGCAGGCTCCGTCGCGCGTCGCCCCGCGGCGTCACAGGAGGCACAGGCAGGCGGCGTATTCCAGCGACGAAGAGGGAAAGCCACACAGACGCCACTTGGCACGGGCTCAGGCGCCCAACGCCGTTGAACTGAGCCGGCAGCTGGCGAGCATGTGCGCGGCCTCCGGGATTCGCGCGATGCGAAGCATAGCCTCGCGAATTCGAAATGCTCATATGCAGGACAAAGCGCTGCTAATGCGAATCGTTCTCTGCGTCGTCATCCTGCTGGTCGCGGGGTTTCTCCTGCTGGGATACGACTCAAAGACCGTTCTTCATCATCATTGGGAGTTCCAGTTTCCCCCACAGCCACCGCCTCACCAGTTTTTTTGAATCACCGCGCTTACAACCGTCGATGGGATTTTTTTCTTCAGTCAGTGTTATTTAATGATAATCGCAATTAAACATTAATTTAGTAAAAAATGAAACATTGATTTTGCACCAACTCCTCTCTGCAGTGCTTTTCAACGATGGCCGGAAATTTCATTTATGTATGATTCCAAAGAATGTTAACAACAGGTAATAGTAATATTTATTACTACAAAAAACTAAAACAATTTTTATAAATTTATCAACAGCAATGGATCATTTAAAACATTAAAATGATTTTGCTCATTCAACTTCAAACAAATTGTCATAAGGAACAGAATATTTGCGAAAAACTGTTTTCTTTTTCATTTGGACAATACACTGTCACTGTACTCTATAATATTATTCAAATAGAAATTTATATCATTCCTAACGTATGGACTAATCAGACAATTTGTCTAATATATTTATTAATCATGATCATATTTAATGGAAATACCAAAGTTGTATCAAAACAGAAAATGCTAAAGACTAAAGTTTCCATCGTTTGGGTGTGGTATATTTTTTTTTGGTTTGAAAAACAGTTAATCATTATATGTACACTATGTAGCAACTTATCAGTCACTAAATTCAGTTAAATAAGTCTTCTTCATACACAATTATGTCTCTTTTGTCATTGTGATTGCCTTTCTGAGAGTGACTGGCAGCGATGGTTGACCAAGTTGAAGATGAGCTTGCATCGTTGATGGCTTCAACAACGGGTTGCCTCCTGGCAAGAGAAACTTTTAATTGGACCCCTGATACCATGCTCCCATCCATCTCATTAATTGCTCTTTCTGCTGCATCCATTTTGTCAAATGTGACAAATCCTCGACTTAAAATATAAAAAATTAATACTTTTAAATTTTACCTCGAAACATATGAAATGCTTTTTGTACATTTAATGAATTCATCAGAAGCTGTTGTTTCTTTAAATGGTGCTTAAATACAAGGAACACCAAAACTGGGAAAATATAAATTTGATTTATCAACCACTGAGAATGTTATTAATAAAAATTGATTTTTAAGAATAAGAATCTCATGTTTACAAGTGAAAAACATAGGAATTTATTAATTTCTTTTAAAATTTAAACAACGTGCAACAAAAGAACACAATTTAAACAAAGATCAAATTGTAAGCGAGCAAAGCAACGGAAAAGAAAAAAACCATGTTAAAATGTTAAGACAATACACAGTCACAAATACTTAATTTATTGACAATGACATCTCATTCGATCAGAAATCGTAACGTTAATTCAGCCATTCCCCAACTACCTGATTGTGAACTGTTAAAATGCCTTAGCCCTTTACTGAGACATGATTTTGAGCTTACAAAAAAGTTATCTTATAAACTTGGTACTCACTTCTTTTCAATCTCCATCGAAACGTTAACTATATTTCCAGAACCCTGGAAAGTTTTCCTGAGAAGATCCTCTGTGATTTTATATCCCGATACAAATATGGTATTGCCCTGTCTGGGTTTGTCAGCTTTTCCAGGGTCTTTCGGTTTATCACAGAGACCTCTCTCTTCTCTGTCCCTCGCGGAGACGAAGCTCTCGTACAAATTCTTGACTTTCGGCCTTGTCTCCGCATCCGGTGCCTCCTCGGGCTGGGTGGCAGAGAAAGGTTGATATCCGCTTACGGTTCTCTCGACGGCGGACAGTTTTCTTTCCAATCCCATAGGTCTCTTGAATCCGGTCTGTTCGTTTCTCTTCGGCGTTTTCGACGTCGTGATAGCTCCCGATTTGACCAATTTCTTTGCAATTTCCTTCGCATCCCTACCTTCTGCGGGTCTTTTAGGGAGAGAGCTCACTTTTTCGGGCTCCGGTTTCGGGGATTTCAACGATTGCAAAGCTTTTTTCTTTTTCTTTAGTTTCTGATATTTCGCCTGCAACATTAACTCCTCTTCCGTTAAGTTCGAGGGGAAGAGAAGATAGACCATTTTTTAAAAATTATTTTCAGAAAAATTTTAACAATGTAAATGGATTAAATTATTTTGAACATTCACGTTTGATTTGCTACACGAGAAAGTAAACATTACTGGGTTGGCAGCCCTACTTCTAGTTCTTCAAAAAGCCGCTGGCGCTGCCGTCAGAAAATGGCTCCAATTTCTTTTGCAACAGTTTTATTTGCTGAACGTGAAGTTTTATGATCCAGTCTTTCATCACTCGGTATCAATGTGGGAAAATCTAAACCTTTTATCTCTCGTAAGTTGTCGAATGTGAAAATTTTCTAAAAAGAAGTAAACAAAATGCTTCCATTTAAAATTTTATTTTAATTCTCACTTTAAAACAGTTACTAAAACGCCCAAAGTGAGATCCCAGAAATGTTGTAAACTTATCAAAAACCATGAACAGTAAAACTGTAATCTAATTTTGTAAAATTGTAATTTCGAAAACTAAAAAAAAGAAATCAGACAACAAATCGGTGATGAATTACAATCCCCTCATTGGTGGGACATCAATAAAAAAAAAAAAATACAATAAAATATCACAAAATAACCGTTACAACTGTAGAACAGATGTATAACCTTAAAATGTATAAATTTCATAAATTATATGATTCTGCAAACCGATTTGGCTAAATTAATTTAAACAATATATGTGTGCGTATATAAATTATACAAATATTTTTCTGTTAATGAAGAAACACGCAATATGATCTAATTGTATTCGTTAAAATATGGGATAAGTAACTGTGATTAAAACTAAATTTTTTAGATAAAACAAAACCAGTGAAAATTATTATTCATTACATGGAATAAGTCGTTTTTAACAATGTTTGAGCAATAAACAAATTTGCGTATTTTTTTGATTCGTATGCAAAATATAAAACTTTCCGAAAACCGGACGGATTTTTTTCTTCTTTTATGTATTTTAAAAACTGCAATTTTTTTTTTATCTCTCTTAACTTTTTTTTATTTTTTTAGCTTTCTTTTTTACATCACCTAAAAATGGGTTCGTCTTTAAAGGTTCAAAACGAAGCTTTTTCCATTCGCTTATTTTTTTTTTCCACAAAATCTTAATAATATCCAAATTTACATTAGCAATGATTAAATTTTAAATTATTGTTTTGGGGATTAACATTGTACATAAAACGAAAGCCTTGTGCCTTATATTCAAAATTTAGAACTGATGTGGACCAGCATTATGCCGAATGCACAAGTTATATATAAAAAGCAATTTCTTAATATTAATTTTATATAATAAAAAAAAATATACATTTTATTTTTTTCAATTTTGTGCCGATTTTTGAGCTCTCTGTAAAAATAAGTCACAGACGTTAAATGAGGCAATCGATAGTTTTAATTATTTCTTAGGCATAAAACAATCAGATGAATTTATAATATATGTATATTATACCGTGAGTACATATGATTTAGATAGCTATTTAGATAGCCATAATATTCTTTAACATTATGAAATCTCATCTTGGATTTTAACATACTGTTCGAATATTTTAAAACCATTATTAATATTTTTTTTCAATGATTACAGTTAGAAAATCCACAATTGCCTCATAATATAACAGCCAATATACAATATAAATGTCGTTCAGTCTTTTTTTTTTATACTAAACTTTCCATATAAATTCTAATGCAAAAACTTTTTATGACCATTAAAAAAGAACTCAACGTTAGAAGCAGTTTCGTTAAATTATTAATAAATAAAGTTTTAAAAGAAATTGTAATTTATATATATGTGTGTGCGTTTTATATATGTGTGTTTTGTGTGCGTGTGTTGTTTGTGCGTGCGTGTGTATGTGTGTGTGTGTGTGTACATATATATAAATTAGCAATCTTTTTATAATTAAACTCACAAATGTCTTACACTAAATTAAAAATTTGGTATAAATACTTGTAAGTTAAAAATGGAACTTTGAAATTGATTTTTATTATCACAGATTGACATGAGAAGAATCAAGAACATTTTTTTTTCATCTCGGATTTAATGCTCTCATCCATCTATTGCGAGCAGAAATGGTGGGAGACGTCTGCCGACAACTGCTATTGGACCTCGGTATCGACCCAAAAATTTTGGCTCTTTTCATGTGCAGTGAGTTCCCTTTTTCTTATTCAACAGGAGGAAATTTTGAATTGAGCAAATGAACGTGGCGTAAAAGCTAAGTACATTTTCAACATTTGCTTGTCACATATCTAATATTTTCATATAACTAAAGGCATACTTTGGTAAAGTGCACGTTAAAACTCTACAGGATCGTGGATAAATAATTTGGCGGACTGAATGTTAGATAATTTGGTTTTTTTTTTTTCCATGTTGTGGAAAAAAAAATGTAAGAAAGTCTATCGATGGAAATCAACTATTCGTATCACAAACATTAAACTAAAAGGCGATATTATATTAATACGCGAATAAGATAAATTAAAAAAAAGAAAAATTAAAAATTAAATTCGAATCGAACGCGATAACTACAAAAGGACTTTACGCTTAAAACGCAAAACTACTTTTTGTTTTAAAAGTCTTCATTCGTGCGCGATATTTCCGAAGAAATAAAGCGGTGCATCGTTTACAGTTCTTTCATTGGATCAGGATCGCTGTTTTCGATGGTCGAAATCGGAAATTTGGATTCGTCGTCGTCGCTTCCGCTCCCCTGGTCCTTCTCATTTGTGGAAAGACTCGTAAATTTCTTTCAAGCTGGTGAAGGTTCCCGTCGCAAAGCCGAGAATCCCGAAGAGAACGAGAAACAGATTCTTCCATATCCTCCAGTTGTATCGACCCATTCCCGGCTTCTCCCAAAAGACCACCGTCTCTATGATGGCCGGAAAGATGAGTCCCAGAGTGGAGAGGCAGACAGCCCCCACGAGGGAGATGAACGATCCGAGGTTCGGCACTGCCGCTGCGATACCCACTGAAACGAAGAAACAGTCAAATTAGTTTCCCCGACGAATGTTGCGGGATAGCATTCTCGAGACGCGTAAATACCCGAGAGAACGACGAGCACCACCCTGAAGACGTACTCCATGGAATTTTCCCTGTTCGGAAACCAGTGCTTGCAATTCTTCCACAGGACTCCCATGGGAACGTAGAACTGCAAGCTGTAGGTCAATAAAATGGCCGCTGCGATCATAACCTTAACGGACTGGGCGAGACTGAAATGAAAATTTTTTGCGCATTTCGTTAAATTTCCTCCGCAAATTGTGAGGGTGCAAGAATCGCGAGTTTTCCGATGCCGTCCGGTCGTCAGCCCGGGGTTGAGGCACCGTTCGGTGAAGGAATTTCATAATCGGAACTTACTGATGGTGGACGGGAAGGTTGAGCGTGATTGCTGCCCTGGTGTCCTCGCCATATTTGAGATATCCGAAAAATCCGACGGCGGTGTACAGGAGGACGACGAAACCCATGCCGAAGTTCAGAACGCCGGGGCAGCCGGTGAAGTGCTGCGGGGTCTTCATGTTGTTCTCCAGCGGCATCACCTAATCGTCAGACAAATGCAATAACAATAAACCCGCAATAACAATAAACCGTCGAAATGTACATAAATATCGTAACTAGGTGAGGTTAGAATCGCTGTCACGCGTGCGAGCTTTGCCTTTTTCCGAACCATCAAGCCACTTATCTGAGCAAACACGGAGGTCAGATAATGTCTAAAGAGGCTGAACAGATGGTTCGCTTACGGTGATTTAACGGGATTCCATGCCGCACAAGCGAATTGTTAGCAACTGCGTTAGAGCCTCGGTTGGTTCGCCCGCTGACGGAAGCGAAATTTTTCGGAAATTTCGAGGCGAAGAAGAGAGAGCTTTTGACCAGAGCAGAAACGGAAGTGCTCGGGCAAAAGGCACGGGATTTCTGAAGTGATTTCGGTCCTTCCTTGCGGACTTTCGAAAATCATTTTTCGGCAGCCGATAGTAACCTCCTAAGCTGCTCTCCTACTGAAATTACTCAAGTTACCTTTTCGTTAGTGATTTCGAATATATGTAAAGATTATTTTCTCACGGAGCGATTTCTTGGCTTTCCATCCGTTCCGGTTATTCGAAAGTGACTAAGCAAAGATGCGCAAAGATGCGAGATTCCTGGTTCTCGTAGCAATGAAAACAAAATACGTTAATCTATCGCCGCACCAATGTTTTTTTAAAAAAAAAAAAAAAAAAAAACGAGAAAATCTTGCATTACTATCCGTTAATGATGTTAGGAGCAATTTCACCCCGATAATGCAAAACAATTGTCACTTACCTGCAGCAGCAGAAGCAGACTGACACGACAGCATGTTTTAGAGTAGCAACACATTAATTATTTTTTTCTTTTTCTTTTCTTTTCTTTTCTTTTTTTTTTTTTTTTTTTACATCGGTCTTTTGCGATACAAGTAAATGAGATAAATGGTCGGACACTTACCACTCCGATTCCCTCTAGCGCAAATATTGCGGTCCCAAAGAATAAAGGTAACTGTTGAAAAGTTGAAAAATATTTTCGATCAGAGATTGATGGAATATCGGTAAAGATGTAGTAGAAAGTGATACCGATCCCGATGGCCATGAGTATGTTTGCGATCATCGATAATGGTGCCAGCCATTTGAGGTTACGGATGAGGTTCATCAAAATCAATGGAAGAAGAAGCATCGCCATATATAACCGTAAATCAATGCTTGAATTTGTGTTGTGGTCCACAACCTATATATGTCGTATATCAAAAGAAATCTTTTAAAAATAGTTGGAAAGCGTATCATTCACCTTATACCTTCCTTCTCTGTATAACTTGTCGCTATATACCTAAAAAGTAATCCCGATACTCAGGCGAGTGGTCCAGACTTTATATCCCTATAATTTTCGGGTTTTTTATACTAAATAAAAAAGCCCTTTCGGAATCAGCTTTTACCTATAGATAAAGCTGGACGCCAGCAACAACACCCAATTATCTGCAAAAGAACCCAGATAATTCGAGAGCGCATTCAGATTTCGGAAGCTTTAAAATCCGCCCCGTTGCAAGTAAACCGGAACCGCGAGTGGAACGGAAATCTCCAGTCGCGGAAGGGAAAACTCGCGGTTAAATTTCCATCCCTGAACTCGGTTCTGCGGATTGGGGTAGATCCCGGAGGCAAAAATCAGAAAAAGGTCGCCTTAACGCAGCGCTTGTCGGAGGAAAAACCTTTTTCGCCATCCAGCGACAGGTTCCGAAGATTATTCGTCTGCCGGACTGATTCTAATTTACCGATTAACATTTGACTTAATGCTGCATGTTTACATTTCGTATACGGATCGGAGTTCCTCGAATATGTAACTTTTCTCATTATATAAATATGTCAGTTTTTACATACGGATATGTAAATACACCGTGAATCATTATATTTCGACTTAAAAACTTAATTCTCGATTCAACGGTTGCACTTTTTACGTAAAAATAGGAAAAATAGGTGTGTATATATATATATATCTTAAAAAATTTAATTATCCAGAGACTTTATTTTTTAATCTCTTGCAGCATTTAAATAAAGCCGTACTATAATTAAATATAGATGGATCTACGTCTATGTAGATATGTAGGAGATATATAAATTTTTATATTTATTGATATGCTTTGCATATGATTTATCATAGTGCCTGTAATTCTTGCAGATGAATGCTACTATTTAATTATCAAGATTTCGTCTTCTACATATATACATATATATATTATAAATTAGAGATTTACCGACGTAAATTCGGTTGATTTCGGGTTAAAAAATTATTTCAAAAAGAAATAATCTTCTCTTCGATGCGCCTATGAATATTATTCAGGGATGGAAGTATCAGAAGGCAACAAAGAAAATGCCAAAAAAGTTGGGATTTTAAAGCTTTTCCCAGCGAGTCTTTCCACATGTGATAAAAGATATGTCAGTCATAGACAGATTGCGGAAAATGCAGTCATGACACTCACGGAACTTGGAGCTTTCACGAGAAACGTTCATTGCGCCCGATGCAAAGTTCCAAGTTCCGCCAAACCGAAGTGTTGAAGCATGTAACTCAGTAAAAACCCAGAAAAATAACGCTGAACATGCCGGAATTTGAAACGGCGGCAAAACATAATTCGGTGGAAAAGTATAAATTTGCGGGCGTTATGGGAGGTGACCGGCTCCGGTTTCCACCAGTGCCAGAATCTGCAACTGAAAATAATCCGAAGGCCGCGTCAGCGATCAACAGAATAACGAGCCGGGAGTGGCACAAGAGGAACGTTTTCGTGTCGGCAACCGGAGAGGGTGCAACATTTCGAGCCAAAAGCCTCCCCTTGGGAGGGAAGAAGCATGTTCAACGCCCTTCCTCTGGAAAATCATGAAAAAGCTCACACCTGTTTTAAATTTTCGGCTACGAATACGATATACACGCAACAACAGCCGTACAGATCAATCATCAAGAAGGAGTCGATGCAAGCCTTTGCCAGACGGCGATACTTCTTAACACTCTGAGGGCCCACCGTGAACGCAGCCTCCGCCACACCGGAATAGTCCAACGAGGGTACTCTGAAATGATGGTGAAAGATGCACCGAATAAAAGAAAAATTTTTTTAAAATTGCGGAAAATTATTGATAATTACCTCGTCCTCTTATATAAAATGTGCGCGCATTCCACCAGCATGTGCACGCAGTAAGTGCATATTATGCCGATTATTACAGTTGCGATGATTCCGAAAACCAGCCCGGCATTAAGAAATGCCAACGGCATCGCTAAAATGCCCGAGCCCAAAGATCCTTTGAGAAGATGGATCAAAGTATCCGCGTCCCTGCGGGAAAAAAAAACACCAAAAAAAACTGGATGAAGCGATCAACGGGAAAGGAGACGCAGGGTAAAAATAAAATATTCACCCCGCGAGGCAGGAGTTCCTCGCGCTAATGGAAATACTTACGACGTGGGGTGTTCCAATTTCCTGTGGATGAAAGGATCGTATCCGGATTCTTCATCTCCTGTCCTGTCCCTGACCAGTGGCGTCGTCGAACCCGTCGTGAGCGTCGACGAAAACTCTCCGTGCTTTTGACTTTTGTACCTGGCGAAAATACACATAAAGAGTGCAGGATTTGGTTTTCCCACAGCTCGGGAACAGGATTCGCAATTTCGGACCGGCACTCCACGAAGAGGACTGCGAATTTTTGCAAAGATCATCGGACGCAGCGAGGCGATTCCTGCTGCTCGGGCTGCCGGATTTTCCCGGGCTTTCTTTTTCTTACGACACCAGAGGCGTCTCACTACCGTTCTTCACCGGATGGGTGATGTTATCGCAGACTGATATTGGAGTCAGGACGGGAAATTGTGTAATCAACTTTATGGTGCCGATGTTTACACATTCGCGCGAGTGAAAACATCCACGATGGAAATCTCTGATTTATAGTCCCGGGGGGCGAAGCAGTAAATCACGGGAAAATAATGCGAGGAATGCGAACAATGCAAAAACGTCGCCTGGACGTGAAAGGGAAAAAAAAAAGAAAAAAGAAAAAAAAAAAAAGAGCAAACTCATAGTAAAATTTATGGTTTCGACTCGCGCGGAACATCGGAAGAGTGAATCTGGCCCGAAATTAGGTCGCGAGCTGCGAAGAACCTGATACCCGGCACGTTTGTGTGGCATGGGAAAGGTCGGGAACGACCACCGGAAAAGCGACGCGTCCGGATACGGCAAAACCGGAATCCAGTTTAAGGAGTTTGAAAGGAAATCTCGGTTAAATAACAGGTCGCAGAATCTGGGAGCGCAGTTAGAAATCAGACGAGCCCGGCACCGCGAGATGCACTGCAACCGGCAAAAGGTTATCGGAGGCAGCGTTACATGTGAGAAAAACCCAAGGTATCATTAAGTTTAAACGTGCAAGTCATTTGTCTCGGTGCCGCAATTCGCGGCCCAAGAATACCTGAATGCTCGGAAGTGGTGCCTTGCCCAACGGCAACCGCTCCGACGGCTTCGGCTGCTCCCAGACCGCTCCGAGCGTGACTTACATTTATCGCGAGGAAAACACCGATGGAACGGTCAGGTTCTTCAGATTTGAAAATCTGGGACTTACTTGGCGTGAACGAAGTCGTCCAGCTCTCTCTTCGTGCTGCCATTTTTCGGCCGGTCGTAGTTCGCGAGTATCGTGATGGGCGCCAAAGTGTGGACGCTGGGATCCTGCAAGCAGAAAGAGAAAGAAGGCCGTGAAAATCGAGCTCGGCGTCGCGGGAAGGGGGAGGCGGACGGGATTTTTGTCGAGCGACGGCGCTTTTGTCGCGGGGCGCGGCAAATCCTGCCCCCGGTTCACCTTGAACGAGGGATTTTCGCGGGTATCTTCGGTTGTTCGATCAATCGATCTCTCGAAAAAAAAAAAAAAAAAAGGAAAATTTGCGAGCGTCTCCCCCCTGGAGGAAGCACCCGCCCCGGGTATCGTCTCAAGTTGCACTTTCCTCGAGAGACTTACCTTCCTTATGCCCGGAGCAGCGCACAAGAAAAGACCTAGCGATTCAACCACCGGCATTCGAACCTCGACAACCGTCCGGAACTTTTGACCGGCTCGTAATTTGACCGAATATTAAAACCCGACTCAAAATAATTAAGACGGAAGGCGTCGCTTAAAGTTTGGGCCCTTTATTTCATTAGCGCACGTAATTGTGGCCGAGCATCTCGTTATAAATGAATAGCATCATCCAATTCATCTCTTTTATGAGTTAAACTCTTCACGTTGTGAAATCTACGCAAATGATATGGTAACATATGACACTGTAGCATTCATTTATTCGCATTATGAAACTTAATTTTCAATGCCGCAGACAAAAATGATCTTTCAATCGTGGAGAGGCTCCAAAGCGAAAAGTTGGCCTCAGATAAACATCGGCCGTAACGGATAATTAATTTTAAAAGTAAATGCTATTTCCCATATGCGTTTTGTGCGACGCGGAAAAAGATAATGCAGAGCGTATATCCAGCGACGTGCCTAAAGAAAATGTTTCTCACCTCCGTCAGTTCTAGGGATGTGACATTCTTGTCGTTTTCCGTCGAGAAACAGCACTTCATTTTTTTTTTTTTTTTTTTTTTTTTCAAAAATATATTCTGACACGCGTTTACGAGCGATGCATGCTAATTTGCTGATACATTTGCAACGGCAGCGAAAGCGACGACAGAATGCAATAGGATAGGTGCTTTTACGCGATGCGTGCGAATCCGATTCGACACCGTGCGCTCGCACATAAAATAACTGATATTATCCCTCCGCTCCGTTTGCCGGCAAAAATTTCATCGCCGCCGAAGGTTCGGCGCCTCGGGCCCAGTCTTTGACGCTGAAGACCAGGAGCGAGCACTACCGCGAACGGATAAACGGGAACTGAACCTGCATCGCAAGGTTTCCTTATCTTGGGATAATTAAGCAAAAGTAATGAAGCGAAGCAGAATTTACTTTATCGACAGTGCAACGGCGGTTTAGCTCTGCCGCGCGAATTTTCCGCTGGAACTCCTGGTGAGCGCGGAAATTGTCGCGACCGACAGCGCTCTCGCCCCCGGGGCATCGAATGTTGCATTCATCGGTGCCGATCTGGGCGGAAAAGGTTCGAAAAGGAGGTTTCTTCCGGGTTTCTGCATCCTTCCGAAGCGTAAAACTTCGCTTCCGCTCCTTTCCTTTGCTTGAACGGCCGATTTTGCACTCGTTCATGCACCGCATGTGAATGGCGCCGACATAAATGCAAAATGACATTGGCTGACGCAGCGAAAATAACAAACTTTGGATTTTTTTTTTTTTTATTTGTTCCGCGTTTTAAGATGCGACAGCGTGCTGACGGGGTGGAAAATTCGAATTGGCGTCCATGTCCTCTCCCGTGTTTATCAACCCGATGGGGAGTCCACCACCGGAGCACTTACTACCGTAAAAATGTTTCATCGCCTTCTCCCTTCGCTCTTATACGGCGTTATACTTACCGTATAACGAGAAAAATTAACAAATGAAGATTCGACCGATGTTAGGTTATTTCAGTGAATGCGAATCCAAGGAAAGCCCAAAAAAACATACGGAGAACACAAGGATATAATTTTCCTTAACTCGAGTGTTAGGTATTTAAGATGAAATGACGTAATAACATAAATGTATTTGCAACTATTTTATCATAAAACCCATTTTCATCGCGTCAGCAATATCCTTTTTAACGCGGTTTAAACATTCCCCGACATTTATATCAAATATAATATCTTTTGCCTAATCTTTAAATCAATATTTATATAGATGAGATATCGCCGCAGCATGTATTCCCTATTATGAAACTAATGCCGAAACATGAGCTCAAGACCGAAGCCGGTGACACACAAGGCAAAAAAGGAAACTCATTACGCGCGACCTGGAAACACGAGTAGATAAGCAGGACCGAAGTGCACACAGACACTGGTTTCGCATTAGCCAGTGGAACGTTAATCCATACCGAATTTCTACTACACAAGTATTTACTTATCAGTATAAACGAGGAACGCATTCGGGTGGACGATATGACATGCTGCATTTCACGAGCCCGTTCCTGCAAATTATGTTTGTATGCTTGAAGATCGGTAAGAAAAAGTGTTACAACAATAAACACGATTCCTGGCGTTTCAGGCGCAGATAATGGTGAGAGAGAAACCAAACATACTGGTATTTCGAGTGAAACATAAATTATGTTAGCATTGGAGTCAATGCTGCATAAAAAGATCTGAACAAGGACCTTCCTTTTGTTGGAGAAAAGGTTGCTTGCAAAAAGAAAAAAAAACTGTAAATTGCGGAGAAGTTATATATATATATATATATATATTTTTTTTTTTTCGGCCGCTGGTGAGGATGCATTTTGTTTGGCGTTGCACCCATGAAAAAAATTAAGCGGCATTGAAATTCCGCGTCATATCGGAACGGGGCCCGATCACGAAGCGCCCGATCTCGTCCGGAAAATCCCGGAGTCTCCCGAAGGCATCTCCGACGAGAGTCGAGTCCGGTTCCTCGTCCGCCGATACCGCACGGAAACATCCGGAGTTTACCGAGATCTTCGCTCAGGTCAGAAATTCAAAATATGGAGAGACGAAATCACGTATACAATTTGGAAAATGATGTAAAATTTTGATAAATGTCACGATTTCTCGTAGTATTCCATTGAAACCAGAAGCAGTTTTTTAACTGCAGCATCATAAATAAAGGAATTTAGGCTCTCTAAATTGCCTTCACTAATAGAATTCACAAAGAAAACTGATAAAACAAAAGAAGAATTACGTGGAAGGAGAATAAAATGTTAAGCAAATAAAGCTGCACAAAGCCATTGTAAAAATCGTCCAGTGGCGTGTCGTGCGAGAGGAGTGAAACATTCCCCCAGTTCGGGTTAGGATCCGTTTCGGCCATTCGGGGAGCAATTAACACGTTGATAAATCAAATACCGCAGGGGTCGGTGTTCATCCCAGGGCACTGCTATTCCGATCCCTGTCGCACAAACGACGCCTTCACAGTCCCAGCATCCCGAGGCGGGCGCCTCGGGGTTGGAAATGTTTGAACTTTTGAATTTTCGGATCGTTCGTCGGAGTTTCTCGGAGTGCACGAAAGCGGGGTCACCGCTATTTCTGTTTCGACCCAGTTCCACGCTCGCGTCGTCCCAAGAAACGCCACAAAAATAACATTTTAAAACTCGAAACAAAAACTCGAATCGCGCGGAGCTCGGGGGAGAGGAAGGGAGGGCGGGGGCGGGGGGGGGGAGACGCCCCAGCTCCGTTACCGTCAGAGACCGCGCCGACAGCGGATTTGATGGATCGCTCCGCCGGATGTGGACATCCCGCAAATTCTTCCGCCTCGCGTGCACCTTCCCGTGCGAATCGCTCCCTGACGCGAGGAGCTTTTTATCTCGTCCTGCCGCCTCGCTTCGCCTCGCTTTTGAAGCTTTCCCCAAGGCCAAGGATCGTCAAGGTATGCAAACGACACGTCTCGTGGGGAACGACAATGATGGTCGCAGCGCTCATCCTCCTGACGTCTGCGAGCTGCAGATTGCTGCGCTGTCGTGCCGCAAGGTTAACCGTCAAGGCCGATCGCGATTCCGCATTGAAAAAGTAAACCGAAAACGCGAAGCGTTCGGTCTCGCCTCGGGTTTTCCGCAACTCCGATTTTTCCCGTTTCGGAACGCTCACGGGAGGCTTTTCCCGCGCGAGTGCGGACTTAAAATCCGCGCTCTACCCGCGCGGGGCGAAATTTTTCAAAATCCGACGACTTACTCATTAAAAAATTTGAGAACTTATTTTGAAATCCAAATCCCTCGACGAGTTATGAACCGAAAGGAAAGGAAGAGAAAATAACCGGAGACAAAAAAAATGGGGGAAAAAAAAAAAAAGGAATTTTTTGGGTTGGATTACCGGCGAGATGCGTTCCATAAGTTATTCCGACCGCTTTTTTGGTGAGTTCGAAGTCTTTTCAGGTACGCATGAAACAAACTCGGGGTTTTCCCGATTTTTTTCGAAGTTCGTAACTTTTGGCCCGACCGGTTAAACAGCCGGTTAAAACCAAAATTTGAGGCACACTGCCACACGGGATTGACCGTATTGATAAGATATATGAAGCAGGTTAGGTTAGGGACGGACACGCCCAGGTAATACCTGACAGTGATTAATCACTCATAATTAACATGCATTTTTTTACTATCGGATAAAGATTAGCTTCGTTTTACGGGCTCGGCTATTTTAAAAATTATGGAAAATTACATAAGCCGACGCCAATTAGGGGATATTATTCATTATTCATTACCCGAATTAATATTTTAATTTCATCATCAACGTTTCAGAGCTCCAGCATAATCTCATTTTGCGTTTTGATGCCAGCGCACATTGATAATCGGGGGATTAAATCGCTTGACGGCGAGATTGATCCTGGAGATTGCCGCTCCCGGGGAACCTGCAAATCCTGCGGGTCACTAGAATGGAAACTCAACGAAAACGTACAACGATCGTAAAATTCCTTCCTCACCGGCCGTAAATCATGCCACTGATCCGAACATT
Source organism: Ricinus marginatus (assembly GCA_028565995.1). Lineage (NCBI taxonomy): Eukaryota > Metazoa > Arthropoda > Insecta > Psocodea > Ricinidae > Ricinus > Ricinus marginatus. Next base: position 20,467 of record JAOWBB010000413.1, on the reverse strand, counting down.
TGCATAATAATTAAAGGCAGAGAGAGAGAGAGGCAGGTTCACATTCACGTGGCAGACGATGTTTTTTTTTTTTCTCAGCATTTCAGGCGCACCAACTCTTTGAAAAGCAGAACCTGATTCTCCGTTAGCGAATGTCCTTGCGAGGACGGACAGGTTTTCTGGGTGCACGAAATTGTGTCAAATTCGGGGGCTGGCGATTTGGAGAAAACGGCGCTTTCATCCCCCCCGACGCGGTTCGAGCAGCATCCGCGAACGAGGAAAGAGAACCCCTGGCGGTGACTGGATCAGATAAAATTCCGCGCCACGACCGACGCGGAAAGGAGACGATAAACCTCTGTGGGAATGGAATGAATGACTTTGGCGCAGACGAGAATCAACGTTACGGCAATGCAACTCGCCCGGAGAAGCGGAGACCTTGAGGAAGTGAATGGATAAATGCTAATGGCGTTGGACACTCTGTATCCAGTCTGCGTCCACGATCTAAAAATACCCCACGGGATGACTCTTTGCAGGGCGTCTGGCTCCCTCGCTCCACGGTAGCATTCTTGGATCGCTTCCACAGCCGTCCCGAAGAACTTTATCCAGGGCGAGCGCCTCCTGACCGAGTGCTCGCGTCCAGTTCGTTCAACTCTTATTTACGAATGGTAAAAAGTAGGTTTCATAACTCATCTGGTTCCTCGAAGAGCGCCGTAACACGTTCAACGGTAGCTCGTCGAAATTGTCAGAATTTTTCTTCTTCGACTTGGCAGGTCCTTCATCCGACGCGGAGGAAGATTCGGATTAACGATCGTGAAACATTATATAAAAAAATTTGGAGAAAGTACATTTGAAAAAAAAAAAAAGTAGAAAGTTTGGGGCCGATTCGGAAGAAACGTGGCACGTTCCGGTCGTCGTTATCGTGCAACTTAAACGCGAACGCCGGCACAACTGGCAGACGGAACACCCTCGGCAGAGCGAAGGAAAACGCTCCTTATGAATTTTCAATTTTGCGCACTCGCGCGAACCGCCTGGATAATCACCGGTTACATCACTCGGTCGGAGCCCTTTCAGCAAACTCCGGGTTCTGTAGTGCACAACGCGACGACAGGGTTTGGTTCGCGATACGAGAGAGTCGGCGAAGAAAAGGCCGACGCCGCAGCATGTGCCGGTCGCTTAATCAGCCGTCAAATTCCATTTACAGGAGTGATCCCAACGGTTACATCGGCGGAGAGCGATGAGGGCCGCGCCACAGGGAACCGATAGCGGAGGCTTCGGATCTGGAATTGCTTCGCATGGCGAAATACTCGAACGAGTCCAGAGCGAGGCGGTGAGGCAAGATGGATTGCGCAAAACACGAATCTTGTCAGGCCAAAGACATTCATTCTTCGTCGCGCGCTGCAAAACTTGCCGCGGGATTTTACGAAACCCGCCGATCCATCGTTCCCAGCGACGTGGCGGTCGGAAAGGACGGGAACCGGCGTCGCTCGCGGGAGCCGCGCCATTGAAACTCCGCTGCCACGGCATTCGTTCGAAAGCGTGGACGGCGCACAATCGGATCGGAAAATTTCAATCGGCGAACTGTCTCCGGACATCGGGGAATCGTTGGGAAACCGCATTCGGCGGAAGGAGCCCGCCTCGTCGAATGACGCACGCAAAATCTCCGGTTACTGATTTAGGTTGGCAATTAACATGATTTGAGGGAATCGGCGAAACCGCAGAAATTTCAAATCTCTCAAGGAGCGGGATCGCGACCCGCTCATTTCTCGTTCGATATCTCGCGTTTTCGAGAGAAACCGCGACTCTAATCGCGGCATCGAAATCGCCATTTCCGTCTCTTCAGTTACGTGCGAACGCCTTTCGAAATCCGCCGGTTCGCAATATCGAAAAAACTGCAAACCTGACAAAGAAAAGCTTTATCAAAGACCGAGGAACGATAGCTTAAAAAGAGCTGACGCTATCCGCGTCAACCGTCGCTATCTGCGCCGAAACGTTTAATCCGCCTTTGTAGATTAGAGGATACTCCGAAGCTTTTACGTTCGAGCAAATTGGAAGACAATGGAACCTTCGGCAACATGGTGTCGGCGAAGAGGAAAAAAAAAAAAAAAAAAATTCTTTTTGCTCTCCGAAAAACCACGGCGGACGGGGGCATAACTTTTTGACGGTTCCCCGCGTAAACGAACGCCAAGTCAAAATAAAAATTTCTGCCGGTCATGCGAAAAGCTTTGGAAAATTTTCGAGGGAGGAATTTGCACCGCGGGAGGAGGGAAAATTATCATTCTGCAGGCAAATTGCCGGGGTCGCCATTGCAGAATTTTTTAAGTCTCAAATTACCAACGTAAACGATTTAATGACGCACGCGGATCGAATGTTTTGGGGTTTCCAGCCTTGCGGCGCAAAATTATTGGTGGCATCGACAAACATAAGGGAGAGATGGGGCGGGAGCTGCGCGCCACGAACCGGTTGGCGGACGGACAGACAGACAGCGGCTGCCTCTCCAACGCAGATAAAGCGCGGACAATGAGTTTAGTGTTCACAAGTTATGAAACACCCTCGGAAGGCCTCAACGTCTGGAATGCTGCATTTTTCACATTGTCAATATTTAAATGTTTTTAATATCATATTACGGTAAAACTTACGCATGACTGTGTGCCCTCGAGGGACTATTGTGAATTCGATAGCTGAGGCCAGTGAACGAGTCAGCATTCGACAAGGTCGGCGCGGAGAGCGGCACCTTTAAAATCAAGCAAGCGCAGGATGAGATACAACAGATATTTTCCGCTTTGCGATACGGCATTGTTTTTATGTAATATCATGGCTCTTCCATCGCGGTATCGTGGAAGAAGAAGGAAATTGCGATAGGGAGTGTCATCGGCTGCGATAGCAACACGTGTCGCGTTTTTGTTAAACACCGCGAATTGCCCATCCTCGAATCGCGTGGCTTTCGAGCCGGCGGATTCGAACCTGGACGTACGATTTTTTTTTTTTTTTTTTTTGCGTATTTGGCAATAACATCGAATATTTATGCAAAGCGGGCTAATTTCTGGGGCCGCGGACGGAATATCAAGCGCACTACGCCGGGAGGGACCGTCGGACTTGCGGGTTTTTGTGATTTTGGCAAACCCACATGAATAATTCATCGAAAATTAAGTTAACAATACCAAAGAAGGAGGCTATTACCATACAGAACAAGTCGGGATCATTTATCTCTTGACGGTTTCAATGTCTACTACTACGACATGCCCAACCATTATTCTTCGTTGGGCGTATGAACCGCACGTGAAAGTCCAACACAATCCGGTCACTTGCCATAATAATAATAATAATAATAATAATAAATCGGTCTCCTCGATGGCCAGCATCTGTTAACTTCGGTTTCCATTTCCGCGGTTTCGATCAGTGACAAAAATCTAATGGCAATGCCGTGCTAGTGTGTGTACCGGGCAAAAAGGAACAGCACCGCCGACAGGTCCGAGCCGTCAGAGAGAAGGCAACCCGGAGGGGGAAAAAGGATGCGGGCGCAGGAAGATGGCAACGGAAGGCGGAATTTTTGCTACCGAGACCGTCCAAACGCGAAGGAAGTCGTCCGCGGGGAAAAAACGAAGCAAGTGACCTCCGCGATGCACGCTGCTAAGTTTCCTGCTGACTGCGTTGAATATCTGGAATTCCTACATGAACACCGGTCCGAGTGGAAAAAAACCTGCCAGTTCCACGGGTCTGCCTCAAAACTCCGGCTCGCTCCACTTTCTTCCGCTTTTCCGCCGGTCCCCGTCGATCGACCTCACTCCCGGAAAAACCTTTCTCTCCTCGTCCGCCTTCCGCCAGGTCGTCCGCGCCGGGAAAAAACCTACGGAATGCCCGCTTGACCGCGGAAGTCGAATCGACGACCGTGCTCCGACCCGCGGCGCCCCAAGGGGTTCGTCGACGGATCGAAATAGATGTCAATTTCACAAGAAACGGAAACCGGTAGTAAGAGGATTGCGCCATCTGCGGCGCTTGCCCGGGGATCGCGGACCCGGAGGAAACGCTGCAGTGTCGCGGCGACAAACGCGAGAACGGGAATTTCGATTTACGTCTCAAAGATTGGGAGGAGGCAATGTCGTCGGGGTTCGCTCAAATTTTTCTCTCGGGGCATGCATTCACGAGACCAGAGAGATCGACGCCCTGCTGCAACATGTGGGAAGAGCATCTGTCGGATGGCTGCGTTTCGACTGAAAAATACAGGAAGTCATTTCACTCGCATTTCAAACACGTACAGCGTTTATTTACGTTTCAACGGTACCAGTTTGCGATCTAACCGGACGTGCGGGTAGACGCAATTAGGGAAAAAGGAAGAGTTTCCGGTTCCGTTCGACGACGGGCACCGTCCCCGAGGGGGGAAACCAAAAACGGCGGAGGACGTTCTGCGGATTCGAAAAGGAAAAGAAAAAAAAACGGAATCGGACGAATGCCCCCCCCCCCACTCGAGCATCGGAAGAAGACGCTAATTGCGTCGTAGGTATTTGTCAGGTTCACGCTCTCCCACCAGTGCCGCGTAGCTCCTTCCCCTTGCAAACCTCGCGTCGCATTTTTTTCGCGGGCGAAGCAAGTGAAAAAGACGTCTTGAGGAGCGGAAAAGCAAAAGGAGGGTCAATCCGACACTGAGGTTGTACCTGGCAAGCGGCGAAGTCCATTAATCTCGAGCGGATTGGGGTGAATTTTCGAGGGGTTAGCCAAACAAAGGAAATTTTTTTTTCCTTTTGAATTTTCCGCTGCTTCCGCCTTTCTGAAGCAGTTTCCTCGCTTCCGATTATTTACAAACAGTGAAAACTACTTACGTTTCTCCCCTTTTTCCCGGACATTGTCGGAAAAAAAAAAAAATTCAAAAATTGGCGCGAAACCGAAAAACAATCCGCGGATTTAATTCACTCGTCCGTTTACTGAAGTCAACCACCGTATTAAATTCTTATCGCGATTATTGCAAATATATAAATAAAATAATTGTTAAAAAAAAAAAAAAAAATTGGGTTCCTTTTTTTTTTTTAAATGTTCAATAAAATGCAATTTCACGTGTACCTTCGACGAAGGTCTGCAACCGAATGAAGAGCGAAGTGGTTTTCACTGCTTCCCCGCTCTTTCTCAACTGAGCGACAAGTCCCTAGACAAGTTCAACTTCGTTCGACGAGAATGCGACAAAAAATTCTTTTTTTTTTTTTTTTTCCTCTCCTTTTCGTTCTTTCATCTAAGAGATTTATATAATTCTTGTTTGTTCAATTTTCAGGCCCCAACGTTTCGCCTATCTGACGTGAGTCGCTTTTATTTTGCTGCCTGATGAACTTCCGCGGGTTCCCTGCGACATTTCAGGTACGGCGACGAACGATACACAAAAGGGGCTGAAAACTCGTTTTAAATAAAATTTCAACGGAATTTGAATTCGAATGCGGTTTTACATGGCAAAATCGTTAACAAAAACTGAAATATAAAAAGGAAAATAAAATGTAATAGAGTAAAGGAACCATAAAATCGGTTCCACCTCGGGCACAATATTAATGGATGAACTCGTTTCGACCTGTCAACCATTTTTCAACCTTTTCTTCCCTTTTTTTTCACCCTTGACAAACGAAAATTGTTCCTCGCCTCCAATGAATTTCTTTAAAGTTTTAAAATGTTCTCAGTTTCGTTTCTGCTCGCTTCGCCCCGGCTCCGATCCCGCCTGCGACGAACTCGAGGATTTTCCGGATGTGCACAGGCCCGGAAGAGAGCCCGCAAAACCGCGTTTTTGGATCGGACTCCACCGCGGAGCACCGTCGAGGTGAAACGAAAACGAAGCCGCCATTGCGTTGGGGCCTTCGTGTAATTAGCATAAGTTTGAGATCGTACGTGCCGTTTACGTCAAAACAGCAAGCGATTAAGCCCGGGAAACGACAAGGGGGAAGCCGTAAATGGGTCAAGTCGAGTCGAGGCAGATGTTCGCGGCGAATCGAGCCGCCTATAGAATTCGAATGTCGAGATTTCGGAGCGGGGAAAACGCTACCTAAAGCCGGGCAACCCCAGGGAGAAGGAAAACGATGCACGGGGGCAAGTCCCGAAAGGGATGCGGATGCCGCCAGCCGCGAACTCATCAATAGAAAAGGGTAAAAAGACAAAAGCGATAAAAGCTCGTTTCGGGGGTCGAACAACAAGCGGATTAAGCCCTTCGGCGGGGTCGATTCAACGCGGACGAGGGAGGCGAAAGAGGGAACGCGGGACCCACGTGGGTTGCATTTGTGCCGCTGAGGACTCCGAGACCGCGTAGCGGATCTGAGAAGCCTCCGCGGGATTTTCGTGCGCGCGCGAAGCCCTAGTAACGTCTTCGTGGCAGCAGATCGACCGGGCGTCCGCCGGTCTGTTGGCGAGCTTTTCCGACGCGATCTTCGCGAAGTCTCGCGGCGCTCCATCTGTGGCCTCCTCCCGCAAGTCGAACAACCCGAAACTTCGGTTATTTATGCCCCTTGTATGCGAGCCAAGTCGGCAATGCCGGTTGTATAATTCAGATTTTGATGCGTTCCATGTGCCAGAGCTGCTCTCCCCGTCGGACTATCATCGGGCGACGTTAGCGGAAGGAATTTAAACCTTTTCGAACGGAGTATTCTCCTTAATTGAGGGGCGGATTTTCGCGCGCGCCCGTTTCCGGTTCGCGCGTTACCAACTTTCGCATCAGGTGCGAAATCAATTCGCTTGATTCGGCCCGGAAATCGCGAATCGGTTCCTTGACGCAAGTGCCGACAGAGATTGATGTCTTGCAGTGCTGCCAACGACACAGCCTGGTTCCTGATCGAAAAGCCGTTCCGAAGACGTACAATCTGGTTAGCTTCGATTTCGCGTGATTGTTTCCGCTGTTTTCCATCAGTGGCGTATCCAGTTTTTCAATTCCCCGTCCGAAAGCGCCGAGCGGAAGGGAAAATTTTCTCTCTCGGTCTGCGTATTCCATTCCGATGGAGCATTTTTCTCCTGGAAATCGACGTGTAGGAACAATTTCAGCATCCTTCGCTGGAAGGCGGCGCCCAGTTTTCCGGACGGTAAAATTTCGGACGTTTGACTCCGGCGTGAGTTCCCGAAGCAGTTTTTCGTTTTCTCGGACTGGGGGGGGAGGGGGGGGGGGGAATAAATTTCACTATTTCGGTTCCGTCACTGCCACTGCCAAGTTTCGCTGTTAAAACGGTCCAATTCCTGGTTTTTTGCCCAATAACGCGGCAACTGCGTCTTTTTATACCCTTCCACCGCGGCCGTTGGTTAGCTCGGCGACGTCCCAGAGGCGAAAATCTCTGCCGAAAAGTCCGCTCAGCTCAGAGCCGCAGCAGCAAAGCCGTTCTCGGGACGTTTTCCTGTTATTCCGAAATCTGTAATCACGGAGCCTTCAGCTGAGCCCCGCAGACCTCCGACAATCAGCGATTGCCCCCGCGACTTCAGGCTCAGGATTTTCATTAAACTGATAGAGAGGTGATTTCTTTGGAGTTTCCTTGCTGACCAAGGTACGTTGCTCTCTCTGAAGCTTTCCCGTGTCTCGCTATTAACAATAACATCATATCGCTAACGTCCAAAAATTCTAAATTAATTACTCACGGTTCATTATTAATAATTTGGCACGTGAATATTCATCTGGTTTTTATTTCTCATCTTGGTCTCCCTTAAAATTAACGATACCCGCTTCGATCCGGAGCCAAAGTCACTTAAATCGATAGCGATGCGGAATAAATCCATTTTACTATAACTGTACAAACAAAACTGTGTGAATTTAATTTTCGTCCGGTTAAGTTCGTTGTCTTTTTTCGTTTAAAAAGTCATCCAAAATTTCTGCTGAAGTGAAAAGGTTTGGTCAAAAGAAAAAGGATTAATTTTAAAAAGCATTCAGAAAGTTAGAGGTTCACCAAAGGACACGTTTGACGCTGCTTATTACGACAAAGGGAACGTAAGCAAGACACACTTCAACCGGAAGAACTAATATTTGATTTCGATTTATTGAGAATTCGACGGTGAAATAGATCTGGGAACATCATGCAATGCTGCCTGTTAAAATGACAGCAAAATGTCTAACTGCACAAGGCGAAATAACTAGCCTCAAGATGCGAAAGCGTCTAATTCTCGACTAAGTAACGTGCTAATCACTCTCCTTTCAATATTAAAAACGACGTTGGAAAATGTTGACGATCCTCTCGAAACTGCAGTAGATTTTCTATAAGCCTTCAGAAAATATTGATATTTGCAGTCAGAGCAACAGCATCTGGATCCGGAACTTGTTATATTTTCTTCGTCGTCTTAATTTGCTTTCCAAAACCAATTAAAATTTATTTTTAAAGCTTATTCCGTTTTGTTCACGAAAATCAAGCGAGGACGTTACGATGACGAACGTCCGCGGGCAAATCGGACTCCCTCGCAAGAAAAACATGGAGGCCCACACATCTAATAACTGACAAGCTTTGGATCACTTTGCACCGTCACGAGCGCTTTTATTCGGGAAATTGCCGCAGCTTAACCTAAAAAAAAAAAAAATGGCAAGATGCTACGGTAACAACCGTTTCAACTCTCTGAAACCGAAAACGCCCCAAATGGAATTCGAAAAACATCCTCGTTTATGTACAAACGATAGCCGAAAGATCCCCGACAATGACTCAACAAACGGGCAGCTAAAGTCACGAAAGCAAGGATTGCAGGTTACTCCATTTGTTACAACTGCGGATGCTAATAAGATCAAATTCAATTACTCTACCCTAGAAATCTTCGTGTTCTGCCACTTCGCAAAACGATCCCCTGCAAGTAAGCCGTTGGACAACATTGAACGTTTGTAAGCCCGAACTGGGATCTGCCCCGGATGGGAACATGATGTGCGCCGAAAGGCCAGGAGGAAGCATTTATGTCTTGTCACACTTTTTTCGAACAAGGATATGATCCACGAAGACATTCACTCGAAATAAATCGAAAATACTTTCGCTGCGGCGCGGCGCTTTTGCCAAAAATTTCTACATTTCAAAAGAAATTTGAACGGTTTCAGCTGCTTTCCTTCGTCTTTATCAATCGAAAGCTTCCTGCAGTGGCTCCCACAGGCAGCGGCAGGAGGCTTACGTCCCGCATTTCCGGTTCCCCTTTCTCGCCAACCGACAAAATCGAATTTGATTTCTCCTTTCTCTTTTGACAAATCCAATGGAGAAACGGGAAGTGGCCTCTCGTTCGGCCGGGCCACGCGCATAATGAATATTGAATACGAAAATAAATGTAATTTGTTCTCGCGTTACGTAGAAATTCGAACTAATTTAAATTATTTGAATATTTACAAATATCTCATTCGGATTTGGCAAATTTTTCATGTCGCTGACCCCTCCGTGCAGATTCGTATTGTCGACATCCAAATTACCCGTTTCAACGGCAAGTAATTATCGTTCTTTCATTCTTCAAGAGATAAGCCAATGCCGAGGGATGCAAACGTACGACCCGAACCCGTACAAAGGGGATCATGAAACCGAGCTCGAAAGGATTTCCGGTTTTAGGTGGATGCTGGTCCATTGCGATTTGAAAAATCGCAATGAAAACCGAACGGCAGCGAGGGAGGCGGTTGGGAACCGCGAAAAAAGAATTATAAATAAATAAATAAAATTCAGTTCGTAAAAGAATTTTATGCGAGTTCAGGCAGGCAAGATTAATGCCATCCTCTATTTTAATGGCGGTCCTTGAAATCCGAACCGTATTGTTATTTCCTCGCGCTAGCCGAAATGATCTTCCCGTAAAGTGCGGTCGTAAATGCGGAGCAACTCCTTTCGCATGCGGTGGGCAAAGGACGCTGGGAAAAATCCAACAGCATCCAACGGGAAACCGTTCGCCGACGGAGACGCAGCTGTGGAGACTGGTATCCACATGGAGGAAACAAGAGATGCGGTTACGGAAAAAAAAAAAAAAAATACGAAAAAAAGAAGCGGGCCATTCTGCAGCACAGCGATGATGCTGCGCAGATGCACGCCGGGACAAAAAGCCGCTCCGAGCAATCTCTGTATTAGTGCATGAAACTTCGCGGCAAAAGTGCTCGGTCGATGACAGCGCATACACATAGTTAACATTTTAGAATTTTGCCCAGGGGTGACTTCTTCCCCTCCACCACGGCGCAGGCAGAATCTTAAGGGATCAAAGGAAAACGTCCTCTGTCTCCGTATCAAAGCGCTTCATATGCGGAACAATGGAAAGGCAGGCTCTTGACTGTGGAATCATGACCATTTCCATCCTTCGAACCGTGAACAATTCCTGTAATGTATCTCCAAATGGCAATCACATAATTAAAAAACCAATCATCCTCAACCTTCCAACCGTAACTGAACATCGGAAAATTTATTACAATTTCGGTCATTTGCATTTATCCGTGAACAAAAAAAAATGACTCTAAACAAGGTACCGGTTGTTAAAAAAAAAAAAACGATGCACATTGCTGCGGCAACAAAGAATAAGGTTTTTCTAGATTTATCTGCGAAAAAGTTGGAAGACATTGTATGTACGTATGCTCATGGAAAGCAATATTATCGCGTCTTGGGCGAAGACGTAAAAACCGCGAGCATCAACGTCGTCCATATTTATAGTTCTGGATGTGAGAGAACAAAAAAAATTATTCAGGTCTGCTCTTCGAGCCTGATAAATTCCTCAAATTTTCAAATGCCTTACAAAACAATACCAGAAAACGGATGAAATTATATTTGAAAACCCGTTTTCCAAGTTCCACATGTTTAGCAGCTCCGGCAAAAGTTCATGGTTTTCGATTCCGTAAATGAAAAACGGCCACTGGAACACACATGCGTCTTCCAGATCGCGGTTTGATGCAAGACCGTCGCAACGTGAAATTTTGCTGTGCGGCGAAAATGGACGAGAACATGGACAATCGGCGATTTTTTTAATGACCGAATCGAGGAACCAGAACGATTAATTTGGGCGTCCGATTGAGGGCCAGATTTCAGCTGGTGAATATTTAAGCACCGCATCCCTTGACAGGAAAAGTTAAATGGGTTTCCCATTCATTGACCCATCACGGTCGGAAGTCGAAGTGTCTTTTTACCTGCATGCTACACTCCGAGCCGTCATCTTCGTAGTCTCATCGTTTTTCTCCATTTCACGTTCACGTGTGACTCTAACGGATCTTTCCTAAGGTTTCCGTGTTAGTTCGTCGCTCCGATTCTTTCCCTGACCCGAGCAAAAATCGCGAAATCAAATTGCTGAAGGAAAAAAGAAAAAGTCAAAAGGAGCGGAGCCGGAATTTCTCGGCGGTTGATTATCCGACTTCCGGTGAACACGAGCGTGTTCGCAATTACATTGGGGGTAACGCTATCTGACGATGCAAAAAGGAACTATTAAAAGATAGCTTCGTTAGAAATTCGGTTTAATTCATTGAAGAGCCACAGATGACGCGCGAACGAGTTTCCGTCGTGTCATTTGCGTGAATTTCGATTTTATGTAGACCGGTTGATGCGGGGAAAATGCGAATTGGCAAAATGGCAGAATTTTCAGAATAATCAGTTGAAACGAAAAAATAAATAAATAAATGAATAAAATTAAATAAAAAGGAAAAAAATGAGAATGAATATAACGTGAGGACCGTCAACTGGTTTATCATAATTTCGAAACCCAACCGCTCCAAGGTCGTTTTCTTCGTTATTAATTTGGTTTGTCAAATTTCAGTATAATTCCTTTAATTTTTCTATAATTTTCATATATCAAGAAAACGTTTACAATAATTTTGGAGGAAAAATTTTCACGAGAAACCTTTTTCTCACGCGCATGAACTCCGAATGTACTCCCTGGCGAATCTCAAAAAACAGAAAACAAAAAACATTCAAATATGAAGTTGGAATCTGCCATAAGTTTTTTTTTTATACTGAAGTTATAGAAATTTTCTATTTTTCGGTAACATTCTTTGATTTTTTTTTTTTTTGTTATTTTTCAGATTTTTAAAAATATCAGCTAAATTAAGAAATAAACAATTCTCCACGGATAATTTAGCTCGGACTTTCCCTGATATCGAAACACATATAGTACATATAGGTCTTTTGATAGAATGAAATGAGGGAACTTAAGAATGAAATATTTTGTATCTTTTGTATCTTCAGAACAATGCTTTAAAATAAGCAGTTTGAAGAAGAAATAATTTGTTGCAAAAAATATTGGAAATTTTAAAAAAGGTTTTTCTTTTCTTGAAGGATGCTATTTTTTTTTGCCTTTTCTTTCACTGAAGGTGAACATTTTGCAAGCTAATTGAGAATTAATTTTGTAAAATTTGTAACACAAAATTTAATCTTTTGGGGTTTAAATTATTTAGAAAAAAAAAAACTGCGCCTTTAAAAGTGGAAAACTAGGTAAAGTCTCCATTTGATTAGATTTTGCCAATAACTGGGAAAGTGATGCAAAATGTTAAAATTACAATTTCTTGAATGTGCAAGCCAGATCTCAGAATTTTTTTGAAAAACTGTTACTTTTTCGAATTTCACTGAATCTTACACGTAACATTTAGCGAAAAAGTATTTTAAGATCGAAAAAAAAAAAAGAATGACAAACGCATTTGTAAAAATTAAAATACAACAAAATTAATCATCCTCTCTGTCAGAATCCATAACATTCGTTCTCTGGCATCATTCTGTTAAAAGAGAAAACTTAATTATGTATCAAAATAATTTTAAATATTGTTAGAGATAATCTTTAACTTGCCTTCAAAATGCTAAATGAAAGTTCATTTTATTCTTTGGCCACTTAACGATCTCCGATTCTAAATATACATTATTATTACCTTCCACTATGAAGAGGTCTTAAGTTTAATGACTAACTGAACCACTGTTTAATTAATGAATAAATGTTTTTCATTTTGCAGAGCTCGCATCAAAGCATGCAAGTTCTTTTTGAATTTATGTTGTAATTGCCCTTAAAAAAGTAATCCTTCTTGAATTATCAGCTGGTTTAATGTCGTGACGCATTAAAATCCGAAAATGAGAAAAAAAAAAAAAGAGTTTGGAATCTTAATTAATATTGATGCTAAGAAAAATCAACTTAACGTGCTAAACTTTCAAGAAATCAGATATTCATGTTTTTTTCTTAGAAAACTAACCTCGGAGACTTGAAGTAAAGAAAATGTTAACCCGAATCATAGTTTAGCCGAAATGTAACGATTCTTCCCTTTTTCCAAAGACTTTCATGAGGAAGTGGAATACTTTGTGTAGCAGCTCCGTCAGTTATCCTTTTATGTTGTTAAAAACTCGTGGGCCGCGACTCGCGATTTGTCACTCTTTGAGAGGCAATAATCACATCCTTGAAAAATCTATATTTTCCTCCGCTCCAGGAGTAAGGAATTATTTCTCTATAAATATCAGCGTATGACGTATTGAATAAAGTTGGGAGAAGAAAAAAAAACGGGCATTGAGAAAATTAGAATACGACCGTTACATCTCACGCGCGTGAACACCGCAGCCTCCGCTGTGACACATGATAGTCAAGGGACGAAATGCGAGTGGAGGCTCTTTCTCTTCGCTGGTCGCAGAAAAAAAAACTGCTGTATTCACAACCATTTTACTAAATTCCGTACAATACTTAAATAGATAATTGAAAAACCGTGCATGTGACCTATCTGAGTTTTTTTTTCACAATGGTTTTGCACGATTGTCCATTATGACCGCCATTACGATGCAAATTATAACGGAAATTTCATTCGCGACATCGACTTTTTTAAGAAATTTTTCCGCAAAATTCTTGCCGAAATTCGCGTCCTTAACATTGAATGATGCATTAATTACAAGGAATTAAAGGTGCCGCAAAAGGAATTTTTACACGATAATGTACAATTTCACAGAAGCGGATAAGATTTTGCAATCGCCGCATGAGATTTCATTTTCAAGATGGATTTCTTGTTTTTATCGTGCTTTGGATTAACCTAACCTTCAATTTACCGGTAATAAAAAATTGCTTTACTTTCAAATAAGAACTGAACGTTTTTGGATTTGCTATCGATTACAATGGGGAATAATTTTCGGGATTGGTAAAACTTTTCTTTAAAAAAAAAAAAAAAAAAAAAGTAATCGTCGAGTCGGGCATCCCATGAAACTTGATCGATGTATACGTATATGCAAGCTGCTCACGGTTTTTTAGTTGATTTGTTTCCAATCTCGTTTCTCCAGATGACTGCCCTCAGACTAATTAATTCTTCGCTTTTGTTGCGTTTCGACCGCACAATCGGGCCAGTGGTGCCCTGATTTCTCGTTAGATGGAATCGGGAAGCAGTCGATGATGGCCACTCGAGGCAGATCAATATCGGGAGTGGATTGCCGAACGCAGCAGGTAACCGGTTGAGTTATAATTCCAGCCTTTTGAAGGTGAAGGCGTTGCCGCGATCTTGGACACCCTTCCGGGTTTCAGGCACGGGATCGAACAAATCCGAGCGACTGATTCACCGTTGCTTTCCTTTTTTCGACTTTTATACAAATCCGAGCGAACCGTGTGGAAGACGAAAACGAAAGTGAAGGGGAATTACATAATGGGGGCTCCGTAGCGGTTTTCTCCAGCCACGCTCGACCCCTCTCCCCCCCCCCTTCCGTGTGAAAATTGATCGGGGCATTAGACCGTCGGGAAGATGCGTTTTCTCGGATCCTCGGCGCGATCGCGCTGCCGACTTCCGCTGCTCCCGATCGTGGGTTGACCCAAATGGCGAAGGAGCGTGCCACGGCCTGGGAGTCGCGCCGTGCATGGGTCAAGCGCGCTATCCCCTCCTCGTGTGATGGTGGCATTTGGCCTCTGTGGATCTTGCGGAATGCATCGGCTCCCGACCAGAAATGTTGACATGAAGCGATATCTGGTATCGCGAAATCAGTACGCTGCGATCCCTCTCCATGAGAGCGTCGTCCGTGAATCTCCGCCGTCTTGTTCGTGGAGCTGCGACGCATAAACTCGTAAGTTTCCAGAATTTTATTTATTAATTTTACGAGTTCGATCCGGGGTCCAAAATCAGTCTTAAGCATAACGCGGTTCATTCACGTTACATTTATCTTTGTTTTCGTAAACCACATACCCTGAAGAGGGTGTGAAACGTGCCCTACTCACCTCATCATCCCTTAAATGCTCTACGATGTGAAACAGACACGTTCTCCCGATGCCGAAAAATGGAGAACAATGAGTGGCTAATTGAAAAATATTATCACATGCCGTTACTATATGAAAAATTAAATAAAAGTGAAAAACAAATACAACCAATTAACTATATTTCCGTGCATCTCCTATGATATAAATTTTTTTCCCTGCTAAATGTTCGGTAATCGGAAATAGACGCAATTATTAAATCTTAAATATTTACGCACGTGATTCCTATATTGTCATTATTGTTATTAATTATATTCACGTACCATTTTTATAGCCCAAATGTTTATCGCTTCTTCCGCACAATTTTTCCCGCTAAATCTGGATAACTGAAAATGCACGTCCCCGAATGAATTTCATAACTGGATATGTTTATGTATCATAAATCTTTTATTATATAAACAGTAAAATAACAATTAAAAAACGACCCCCGTGCACCTCGTGTGAGTGCAAAGGCACCTTACGGAAAATTGAAGGAAATACGTTCGTTCGAATGCTATTTGCATTGAATGCACACACCGGTTCTGTATAGCCATGGCCTACTTCATTATTATTTTATTTAAGGAGACCAGTTTTCGGTAATGTCTTCGACAGGCCAGCGACTGAAGTTTCCATGGTTCGGCAAATTCGTTTTTTCACATTTACGGCATTTGCCCATCGCATTTATGCAAATCGACAAAGAACGGCCTTAAAATAAAAGTAAAGCTTTCATCCTTAAACTTGGTTAACCCAAGCCCTTCTGCCTCGGAGGTTAATCGTGACCGGGTAAAAAGAGGACGTTGAACAAACAATGTCCATCTGCAAAATGAAACACCATGCGAAGCGTTGTTCCAGGACTGAAGCGATCAGCTTTATCCATTGTAAACTTTAAATTACCCTTATTACAGGAAAATATATATCATAATGTGTCGCTCCATTAATCGATCAGATCTGTGCAAAAAATATGAGCTTGTTCCCCAAAATATTTTCATCGCAGTGGCTATTTGTTATGTCAGTCAGTAAATATGGTTCATCTTAGCTATTCAAGCAAATGGTATTCAATTTAAATTCATAAGCCGTTTTACTCTATTCAACAGTCGCTCGTAATTATAATTATATATACTTTCAAGCGAAAAAAAGTTCATGAACGGTTTTAATTCTTTGCAAGTGTCACCTCAGTATTCCTCTATTACCTGCCCAAAATTTGAAATTTACTATTTTGTACGTAAATTTCGTCATAATTTCAGTTATTTTTCCATATTCACTTTCAAATAAATAAACCCTCAACGTCTCCAATTCGAATATAAATTTTGACCGTTCAGAAGTTCATTCAATAATTTCTCGCTCTGCATTTACAATGGTAATTATTAAATAATTTCTAATATTGTCCTTTCAAGAAAATTTTCAAATTTGCGTTCTCAATGGAAATATTTTTACATAGTTCCTGAAATAAGTATTCCGAATGTTCATAGATCTTTATTGATGAACAATAATTTTCTCTGAATGTGCAACCAGTTTTAAGATATACCGGAAAATCGACAATGTATAATAGCGTTGTTTCTTCGAATATGTATATTATTTGGTAGCAAAACCAGAGGTGCAAGTCATGTGATCTAAGATGTATATGTAAATAATCGAGAATACAAAAACCAGGTTCTCAATATATTTGCCAAATACTTCATTTATCGCTTGCTAGATTTTTAATTTTGTGGAAATTATTGAACTTTTTTTATTATTGATTTCAGCAATAAAATCATTTACCTTTTTCTTTTTAATACTTTACACGTGCATTTTCATTTGTTATGCCAATATGTTATTTCGTGCGGTTTTACTCTTTTTCTTCAGGGTATATTTCTCGATAAGATTGTGAATGTTCTGCTATATTGTCACAGAATCGAGGAAAAGGCTTCGTTACTGCTGAAAGTGAGGAATTTTGGAGATCATTTTTTTTTGCTTTTTAAATTTTCACATTATTTAGAAAATTCTGATTGCATTATTCCGACAGAACTAGTGGCCATTCTTCAAAATCATCTTGACCGAAAACGCACTTGAATTTGCTGTCCTTCATCATGATGGGCAATGCGTCGTTGAAAAAGAAAAGAGTTGCAAAATCGCAGTCATTGATAAACCCGAAATACCTCATGGATGTCCATTGTGACTAATGATTTTTGTATTATGTTAGTCATCGTCCTCATAGTTGACTCCATTACATAATCCATATGAAAGGAGACTATTAATGAATTCGCGAGATGCACTTAACCACTTAATCTTGCTGACCCTCAGTCACTGTTGATATAAATAAAAATCCATCGTACCTTGGCGCATCGAGACAGGTTCGGAATGGAAAATTGTTGTGGCAGTCGGGAAAATTATCGGTTCTTGCCGGATGAATTGAATCGCCATGGACGAATAAAAATTTTTCAAATTGTTCGATTCGCATGGCGTATCGCTCATGGACAATACTCTTTAAGGTCAACGGGAGCACGCTCTGGGAATACACAACTCTGTCATGGAAAAATAGTTAAAAGAAGCGGTAAGTGTGTTCGTGCACTTATCAAACTAGGTATAGTAATAGTAAATCAGGTCAGTGCGGGATAACATATCTCAATAGGCACGAAACTAAAAATTTGAAAATTTTGCAGAAGTGAACTACATAACATGCAAATCCATTATGAAAATAGTTCAAATTCTCTAGTCATACAAACTCGTGATCATTTTACCCATCTCTACGTTCTCTCTGTTCATGAGAACTCACAAAAAGTAAACCATTGTAATAATTTTATATATACGAAAATCAGGAAATCTCTTTATTTACTCGCCATTAAGTACCATTCAGTATTTATCTCTCTCCTTCACACTGCACATCTAGTTCTTTCACATATAATCAAGTTAAAGGAACGACTAGTAAATGCGAATATTGCGAATTCTAAAGTCTTTTACATAATCTATACACAATATGTTGGTATGCAGCGAATATCTATAAATTTTTTCGTGAAAATTTTGCATAATCCCTTGAATCTGTTCACTCATCTTAAACAGTCTTGTGCAATATCCCCTTAAAAGAAAGTTCTCACAAGGGCTAATATCGATTATGAATTTTAAGATTAATCAGAGCATTGAAAATAACATTTTTCACATTTAAGCGATAAAGAAGGACGATATTTTAAATCGCGATATGTTATCTCAGAAGATGTCACAAATGGTTTTGTAAAAGTTCTCTTTTTCGGCTGTGCCTCTAAGGATAGAGATCGCAGAGATCATGCCGGGAGGTATACAAATAGCGTGTGATTTTTTTTTCCCTTTTAAAGGAATGCTCGAAAATATTAGGTGATCTCCGGGAAGAAAAAAGCAGAAGAAAGGTTAACGAGGGAAGAATGCATAAGATGAAACGAAAAACTATTCAAGGACTGGGATGTAATATTATTTTAAGATATTGCACAATACACTAAATACATCTCCCTGAAGCATCATTATGTTATGCCCGTACGAGAAGGATGCGAGTTACGATTGGTTCAGATGCATTTAATATATAATCTTTGATCACCCGATCTCATCATTGGATCCGAAAGCGAACATAAACCAAAGAGAACGGTTCATATTAGATTTATGTAGAGAAACAAATGATCTGTTTCAGATGTCTATTCTTTTTTTTACTTTTTTTAAGCAGCATTGTCGGATATTCATTCGAATCTAAATAATCTCTCTTATATCGGAATATATTTCACTATCTGTGATGTGAGATTTGGATTAATTTTGATAGGCATTTCAAATTTTTACCGAAAAAGCCATTCAAGGATAATTGCCTGGGAATCACATGATAAAATGTCCATAACTTACAACGAATGGCTTAATACCGCGCTCTTACAGTGTTTTTAAAGAAGGCAGTTCAAAAAGTGGAAACATTAACATCTTAATGCGGTGCGTAATGTATCGAAATCTCTTCGAGGAATAAATAAAAATAAAGTAAAACCGAATGCAATCAATCCAAGCTTGTGATTCCCATTTATTGCATTCACGATCACCCGAGTAATTTACTCCCATTCTCCGAAGTAAAAACTATTTTAATTGGGTAATATCATCTTCGAATATTTTTCGTGACAATGTCACATTTAATTTTGCTCCCGAGCAAAGACCCGATTTAAATACAAAAAGATGGACGCCAACGCCGGATTTCGAATTTTTTGCCCCCTTCCGCTGGACCGAGGAGAGATTTTCCGGTGCTGGAACGTCCGACGGACTTCGTTCAGAGCGTGAGGAGGTGGCGGCCGTTATCCCCGTCCACTGCTGCTGTGACAAGCCCCAAGACGCTATGGTACCCGAAATCCTTTTTCTTCTTCCCCTTTTCGCAGCAATCGGAGATTTGAAAATTGCACTCTAACTTTGCATAATTCGTTCGCGCATTCGTCACGCACGTCGATCCGCTTCAGAGCCCGCGGGCGACTTTCGCCCCCGGCAATGAAGAAATGACAGAACCCTCGCTGGGAAATGCCTGACAAAATCGTCGAGGAAATTAGGTTACATCCTAATAACGACGATATCAATTTCGAAGTGGCGGCAGAAGAAAAAGATTTTTGCGCCAAATCCCTGAGCCGGCTTGTTATTAGCTTAAGAACTTAATCGGTCTATTGTTCAAATTTAAAGTGATATACATTGTTTCCTGTCCTTATTGTATGAACATCTGGGTTAACTGCAAGTAAACATGTTCAACGATATCTATCGGACAACCAGAGGCTATTATCATTTCTCGTATTTATTCAATAAATATAATATACTCGTTGGTTAACCAAATCTTGTCTTGCGCCGGTGTAAATTAAGCAAGTTTATATTTGTGAGGGAGGCGTATTACTTTGTGCCTAAGGTGGGAACCTAACTTGCACGCAACGGATATGGGTGAACCGTCGGGATATTTTTTGGGGTTGTTTCAACCCCAATTTTTTTTTTTTTTTATGATTACAATTTTTCATTAAATCCACGTCCTTCTGGCCAGCTCTGAAATTCGCAGCGCTCTTGCGATTGATGGAAGACGTTGGTTCGGATCGGACATTTTTAGCCTGTAATTAAAGAACTTCACCGTTCCCACATTACTTTTCCCTTCAGAAACAGACGGCAAGCTATCCTCATGCTTCCCATTCACCCCTTTGCTGTGAAATGCCAGCTAATGAATTCATTAAATCACCTTTTGATTCAGAAATCATCTCTAAAATCTGACTTGTAATTTGTTTTTATGTAACCGAATAATTAATTCTAGAATATGAGACCGCAAAAACTGGCGTCTCGGTCTGCAGAAAACCTTCTCTGCAGATTCCCTCAAGTTTTGCGGACGTTTCAGGTTCGTCTCCCACGGTGACTTTTTCGCATTTTTAGCGGTTGTCCATTTTGAGGTGGGGGGGGGGGGGGGGAACGAATTTTTTTTCCC